>WBMZ01003077.1:0-70941 GCA_013400975.1 Atrichornis clamosus
CGGGGCGGGGGGCGCGGGCGGGACGCGGGGCCGGGGCGGAGCGGAGCGCAGCGCAGCGCAGCGGGACATTCCCGCCGCAGCGCCGGGAGGAAGCGGCGCGGCGCGCAGGGCTGGGCGAGGGAGCGCGCGGAGGCGCCTCATCCCCTTTTTCTGCCCGCAGATCTTCCAATGGAGACAGCTGGAGAACCTCTACTTCCGCGAGAAGAAGTTCTCGGTGGAGGTGCACGATCCGCGCAGGTGAGCGACGAGACGAGCCGGGCTGTGCAGTGCCGAGCCGGACTATCCAAGGCCGAGCCGGGCTGTGCAGCGCCGAGCCGGGCTATCCAGCGCCGAGCCGGGCTATCCAGCGCCGAGCCGGGCTATCCAGCGCCGAGCCGGGCTATCCAGCGCCGAGCCGGGCTATCCAGCGCCGAGCCGGGCTATCCAGCGCCGAGCCGGGCTATCCAGCGCCGAGCCGGGCTATCCAGCGCCGAGCCGGGCTATCCAGCGCCGAGCCGGGCTATCCAGCGCCGAGCCGGGCTATCCAGCGCCGAGCCGGGCTATCCAGCGCCGAGCCGGGCTATCCAGCGCCGAGCCGGGCTATCCAGTGCCGAGCCGGGCTGGCCCCGCCGCTGTGCGGGGCTCGCTGCACTTGGTAGCTGGGGAGCACATAGGGGAGAGAGGCAGTGAGTACCAAGTCGGGCGCTGCTGCTTCCTTCCAGCGGAACGTTTCTGGTTCGGATGTGTGTTTTTGAGGATGTGTTTTTCCTCGGCTCCTGGCGGTACTTTTTTCCCCTTTTCCCTCTGTTTTGGCACCTTGTGACCCCCGGGACTGTTCAGCTCCGGTGCCACAGCTGCAGTGCCGGTAGCGCCCGTGCGTGGAAGGGGGGTTTGCCTCGTCCCCTTGTTGCACTGGGAGCCCGGAGATGGGCGCCAGATTTTGTACTCACATACTTCTTTGTAAATAAATATTCAGTAGTGCAACTGAAAGGAATGGCAGGGAACCAGAGGTTTACCGGCAGCCTGGATGAAAGCCCATCAGTCTTTCTGGCATAGGAGTCTTTTTTTTCTAACTTTGGAAGCTTAATGTGAGAGAGTTCAAGGCGCTGTGCTGCATCCCGTCAGTGCATTCAGCACCCCTTGCGTGTTTGAGTTACCGATGGTTACTGCAGACCGTGAGTGTATGGCCCTGTAAGTTGTTCTCACTAAAGCAGTGCCTCGTTTGCACTGTAAGTATGATACCACTGATGGAAACCATCTCCCTTCCCAGAATGATTTGATGTGCCTCTGGTAGTAGCGTGTTTTGCTGATCACTCAGCTGTGATCCTGTTTCACCTGTTTCCCATGCCTATCTGTGCACTAATGTATGTACTTTCATTAGGGGGATTTTGCATGCAGTTTCTATGCTTATTAACCCTGATATGAACACAGGCACACGAGTACAACGGTGCCTGTCTGCATAGGTGCGTTTTGCTAAAACAAAAACTCACTAAAGCAGCTCGTATCATTGTGCAGCTCCAGGTCAGCAGAACCTCAAAGCATCTGCTTAATATTAAGCATGTAAACAGTCGCATGAAATCTAGCGGAGCGAATTCCCAAAGTTGAGAATACGCTGGGAGATCTTCCAGCTGCAGGAGCTGGGGGTGGTGCACTCCTTCCCCCATCGAGCCTCCAGCAGCCGGCGAGGCGTCAGAAACGCGTGCTGCAAGCAACGAGCAGCCAGAAGCCCCTCAATGCCCTAAGTTCTGCCTGTTTCCTGGAAGGAGCAGTTGCAAAAAAAAAAGACAGGAAATAGCTCTGGGACTTTGAAATCACGGTGATATTTGCAACTCAATGTCATGCATGAAATGTGACCACACAGAGGAACCTCTTCTGTTTCATTTGTATTTAGATGGTAGGAATTAGTGACACAGAAGAGCTTCCGTTTCTTATTCCATTGTCTTGTTTCTCTGACTCAACACCAGGAGGACAAAATGCCGTCCCAGGTTGTCAGACTCGTACTTTCTTGCTGTAAGGGAATTAATTTGGTTGGATTTTGTTTCAATGTTATGGGTTTTGTACTCAGAATGCCACCATCCAGTTCGAACTCAGGCTGTAAAGCAGCACAGCATGTTGCAGTGGCATGGTGGGAAGACAGCTCGGGTTGTAGTCTCCCAGCCAAATGGGATGGACTCCTGTGAGGAGTTGTTCAGCGTGTGGAGGTGGAGGAGTAGCCAACACAGTGCTCTCTCCACATTCCTCTCCTTGTAGCCAAACCAGAGCCTGAGTCAGCGAAGCCACAGTCAGGAGAGCGAGCGCAGCTCCGTGGTTGTGGCCAGGGCTGGGCAGCACAGTGTATGTTTTTAAGCCTTGTCTCTGCCCATGGCTTCCTGTCCCCAACAAGCCATTTAACTTCCCTTCATTGCAGTTACTTATCCCATAAAGGAGGAAAATGATACATTTTAGGGGCTATCAACAGGGTTAATTCTATAGCACATACATGGAGGGAAGTCATGCAGGGAAGTCATGGAAAAAACACCCAGGGGCCATCTCTCTCTCAGGTTTTCAAAAGAGAGCTGTGAAAAGCAAGTCCACAGCTCTGAGCAGCAAAGTCTGCAGAAATTCTAATGGCATCTGCAGTTTTAATGGGAAACATGTAGAGATCAAAAAAAAAAATTAGAAATCACTACTTCTACAATTAGAAGATGAATGGCTTGCAGAGTATGTTCTACTCTAAAAGGAGTACCTGCATTTGGACTGAATAGGATGGCACCAGAATTAATGCTTCAGCCCATGTTTGAGTGGCTTAATCCTTTAGAGCCTTATGTGCCAATGTGCTGCAGAGGTTTGTGTCCTTACACCAAGATAAAGCATCCAGAGTTGGATCCACTCTCCAGTCTCAACTTCAAGAACACCTCCCAGCACAGCCTTCATTCCCTGTCCATTGACAGGAATGAGGCAGCTCAGTACCCATCCTCACTGGCACCATCAACCACTGTCGTGTAGCATCCTTGGAGACGTTTCTCACAAGAATACTCCCAATGAGACAAGCTCTCTAGCACCAGTCACGGGGAAAGGACTGTGCTCAGGGTAACACCGAAACATGAGATCCCAGTCGTCTCAGACCTTGTTTGCGTTGGCCACGGCTGTTTTCTCAGAAATTTCACTCTGATTTGTAGCTTCATAGTTTGACTTTAATGCATTTTGAAGCCCTGAAAAGGCCCTGACACAAGAGCTGTCAGCCCCCTCCCAGACTGAACATTGCCAGCTGTTCTCATTTTGCTGCAGAATTTTGGTTTTCTTTAATCCTTGGCTCTATCACAACTTTCTCCAACCATGTGCCTCCCTTCTCCACATTCACCTCTAATTTTGGACAGGGCAGTAGCCCAGAAGCAGCAGAAGAGAGGTGACAAGTGCAGGTGCAGGTGCAGGTGCAGGAGGGGAACCTTAGCAGGCTTGAGGACTTGTGAGTGCTGGTAAAAGAGCTGACTCTCCCTTTCAGGGCACAGTAGAGCTCCTGGGCTGTCCTCCAGTGTGACCTCCACACCTGCATGGCACAGAATCCCTGCTGACTGTGGACTGTGGCAGCCCCTCTGTAGCACACCTGCTCCCCAGGCTGTCTCTTGCACTGGTCCCTCGTCACCATCCGTGTCCCTACAAGTGTCATATTTCTGAGCAAGCCTCTGGACCCATGTCACATCATTTCATAATCCTACTCCACCACAAGACTCTTCTTAAAAGACTGGGGAAGAGGCCCCCATTTATTTGGGGCTCTCTAGGTCAGTGGTGTGATTTATTTCAGCCAGAGCTCTATCCCTGCACTGGGAGGAATTCCACAGACCAGGATGCTGTAAGCCTGGATGTGCAGTCTGCTGGTGTCAGGGGCTCTCCTGGTGGGGTTGCTTTTGAGGGATGGGGAGGAATAATCAAGCAGTTTGTACAGCTGTGAAAGCATCGGGAAACCTAGCCTGTGTTTTTCTGCTAATGTTTGGGAACAATTGGGAGTCCCAGAGAGGAAACATTTAGCTCTTATTTTTCCTGTTTTTAAATTCACTAAGCTAATCACTGAGTCCTGTTCTTCTCTGCAGGGCACTAGACAGCCCCCTCTGAGCCCTACAAATCCCTGCCCTCACACAGCATGTGTCAAGTCCTGCTACATCTGTTTAAAAGTGGGGAAATTGAGGTACCTGAAGAGTTTTCTCACATTCTCTAAAGTAGCCATTTGATCCTGTGGATCTTTAGTTATTGCCTGGATCCTAATATTTGAGAGCCACTGTCCGAAGCCAGAGGTAGTGGAGAGTGTGAGGACTTGGCCTCAGATGTCTCGACAGGTGATGAGACTCAGGGGATTCACATGTGCTTTGGCCTTGGTGACTCCCCTGGGATTTGCAGCAAGTCGGCATCAGCTCAGCCAAACCCAGGAATACAGTTTGAACTGGACAAACTGGATGATCTTTACTGTTAGTCCTCTGGAGCTTCCTATCCTGGGGAGATATTTAAAGTAAATGCTCTCCTGACTATTTATTGCTGTTTTCGAAGCATTTTTTCCCATTAGCACAAGGGTGTACACTGTAAGGACAGCAGCTTTTACAGTGAGATCTGTGATAGGTTCTGCCACAGAAAGCAATCCGATGAAACCTTTGTGTAACCCCACTTCATTTTTTTCTCCTCTCCAGGGCATCTGTGACCAGGAGGACTTTTGGGCATAGTGGCATCGCTGTGCACACGTGGTATGCCTGTCCAGCACTAATAAAGTCTATCTGGGCTATGGCCATTAGTCAGCATCAGTTCTACCTGGACAGGAAGCAAAGCAAGGTAAGCATGTCAGAGATGGGAAGTACATGTTGTGGTGGGTGAGTTCTTCTCACTCCCTGCAGTGCCAGCAAGGTCAAGTCCAGATGGTGGCTTCTTTCCTGCCCCCCTTCTCCCCTTGAGATCAAAAAAAGGCAAATTGACTCAAGATATTTGCTAGTTTGGGCCAGATTGCGAAAATTTGTATTGAATTCATGTCTGTGGGAATAAGAATTGAGGAAAAGGTTGTATTGAACTGTGGCCAAATTGAAGGAGCCTAAGTTAGCAAGCAGATAGGGTCATGTCCCTGTTTGGATAGTTTCCACATCTTGAACTGTGTCATAAAGTTAGGGCAGCTTCCAATATTTGAGTTCAAAGTAGCTTCACAATTGACAGCTGTTTCTGGATCCTTCTTGCTGTCCTTTGCTTTTGTATTTTCCTAGAAATGAGGACTAGGGGTATCAGGAGCAGGGCAGGAGGCTGACAGCCAGGCCTTACAAGGAACTGTCTTGATCTGGTGGTGCACAAAGGGCCATGCAATACACAAAATAAACCACCTTGAAACCAGAGGAGTGTGTGTTCTCCCTCTCATTCCTTTCATCAGTAATTTTAGGCATACCCAGAGCAGCAGGAGATCTCTGATCACTCTGAGATCATTTTGATACAGAGAAGACACTTCTCATGCAGACATCCCTCTCCATATGAGCATGCTGGTGTAAAACTTGACAGAGAAGACAGAGTCCGTACTGAGTGGGTACCTGCATTGGTCCTCACCTCTGGTAAAATGGCAGAATGTGCAGGTGATGATTCTCTAAATGCCTGAAACAATCTTAACATCTTGCTATTGCTGAAAGCACTGTCTGCATTTTCAGGCAGGCACTGCTCCTTTCCTTGCTCAGGCCCTGGCCCTGTCAGGTCCCTTCATGAGCCAGTTCAGCCCACTAAATTAGCAGCTATATTTATTTTTCCTGCTTTTCTTTACTGCATTATTTTTTCTGCCAGTTAAATGAGTTGAATTGGCTTTCTGGAATTACGTGGAGGGCCATGAGTGTGCTGTTGGTCCCACTCTCTCTAAGCCCCCTGACACTGCTTTCCCCATCATGAGCTCTGTGACTTTATTGTAGAGCGGGTAGGACTTCCGGATGCCTTGAGGAGAATACATGGTTGCTCTCAGTTTGGCCATGTCCCATCTAATGTGACAATCCAGGTTTTACCTTAGTTTCTGTGAGCTGTATTGAATTTAGGGATGTAGCCAACTTCCCACCCCTGCCTAAGTGCCAGCTGTGAATATGAACAGAACTGCATGCCCAGTAATACCAAGGGATGCTTTCCTGTCCCTCTTCCCTGCTCAGGACCATCAGGGCACTGCATAGTCCTCTCTGTCAATTCAACAAACAGAAGTTTATTTTTCTTTACTTTAGCCAGATGGATTTGCTGATCTAGCTGCAAGGTATTTAGGTCACAAGCAACCAACAAACAAAAGGAGATTCCCTCCTCCTCCCATTTCTTTGGTAAGAAACTGGGTCTCTGAAATACCCAGGACTTCCCTTCAGTGACTTCTTTTGTTGGTGGTGGATTGTGTTTCAATCTGATCTCCCCTCTCTCACACTCCTACGGGCAGCACCACCCACCAGCCCTCATTTGTCAACCTGTCACGTCTGTGACCATGTCAGAGTGCTTTGTCACATTAATCCCAGTGATCATGCTGAGGCTTTGAAGTAAAACCATACAAATATTTTTGTCCCTTTCTCTTAAGGGAACCAGTATTTTCATCTGTTGTCCTCATCTTTGACGTGACACTGTCAATATTGATAGATTCATCAATTTTAATTGATCTGTTCAGTTCATGCTGCTGGTCAGTTCAAGGACACTGTGCTCATATGTGCTTTGCTTTGGAAAACTAGTAAATCATATCCCAGATCAGGGTGATGTGAAATGTCTTCGTTTTGGCTCTCAGGGGCCTAGACAAACATTTATTTGAGTTTCAGGTCGCATGGGTTTGCAGTCCCTTAAATCTCAGGCCCCACTTCAATTGAATCCCAAACTTCAAAGCAAAACTTAGATATTCCTTCCTTTCATGTCCAAACTTGGCATTTCATATCATTTTGACAAAAGAAAGAAAAATAAAAACAAACTTAGAGGAAAAAGCCTGCTGGAGCTCAGTGCAGCTGAACCTTTGCTCCAGTGATGTAGATGAGATGGCAGGAGATGTGACACAGTGATAAAGAAAGCTTGAACTCTGTGCTCCTCACATAACTGGGCACCAGTTGGATCTGGACCAACAGCTCCACTAGGAAAAAAACCCTTCATTTGATTTTAGAAAGAAATAAAATCAGCTTTGCCTGGATTCTGACCCTTTTGCAAGTGAGGTCCCAGCCGTTCTCGCAGCCTCACTCGGTGCTGAACTCCTGCCAGCTCCCCGGTTCCCAGCGTCACGCTCCCCGCTGCTCTGTCTCTCTCTCCCTGCCATTGAAGCGTAGCGTGGAGACTGAAAAGATCCCCAGCTTCCCAAGTGAGCTTGTCAGCATGCAGAACTCCTGTCAGCTTCCCTTTTTTTCAGGAGACAGATGCAGCAGGACTTCAAGGCATGTCTTTGCTCTGTTGACTGCACTGAATCAATCAAATGTTTGCCCTAAAAACCTTGAGAAGTCCCATTCTGTGGGAATTTTCAACTGCACGTTTCTCCAAGTGCAGAGCTTTTTGGCTGAATGAACTGGTAGAAGATAGGCCAAGGATTTCAAAAAATCACCTCCAGCAAAGCCCCATCACTGCAGGAAGAGGGATAAATTCTTCCCTGGTGTCCATCTTCTCCCGCATTTCACTTACGGATTTTTCTTCACCCTCTGACCCTGTCAGAACAGCACTGGGGATCAGTTTGGCCCCATACTTTGAAATGACTCATGAATGAGCCAGTCTTCCTCCATGTAAATGAGACTTGGCAGGTCTGCTCTAAGTGCTTTAAAATTTCTGAGCCCAGAGGGACTGCGGGGCTCGGGGGAGCGCTAATGGGGTGTAATCCAGCTTTGCACTGCTGTGCTGCAGCACACAGCCTGCGCAGGCCTTGTGCTGGCTGCTGCTCAGTGGCCTGTGTGAAATGAGCTGTTGCTCTGATTCCTGCTGCTGCTGAGAGCCCGTCCAAAGCACGAGACCACCCGATGCTGATTGGCATTGCTGTAGGGAGCAGAGGCAGCAGGGACTGAGCAGCATGGAAAATTAACCCCATTCCTGTCAGGAGATGCTTCATCCCCATTGTTTAGTGCAGGGCACCATTAGCCCAACTGCAATCAGATCTAAAACCTTCTCCTGTGGCTTCAGTAGGTTTGAATTGTACTCTGTGCAGAGGAAGCTCACTCTGCCCTGCTGATTCTGTCTGCTCTCTTCTGCTTTGTTTTCTGTCTCTCCTGGCTCCAGGGATGCCAGGCTTTGGCCTTATATCATTTTTTCATCTGCCCTATGTAGGGCACCCATCCAGACACTGCTGGCTTGGCGTGCTGGCCAGGACAACAGCACCCAGCAGCCACATTGCCTTCACTCAGCACTTTGGTTGGTGCCCAGTCAGACAGGTAGGGCCGGAGTGTGCCCTAATCTGCATTCTGAGTATGGGTGGAAATAAACTACAGGGCTTCTCACTGGAACTGTCCTACAAAAACAGGAAAACCACTGCCTCACAGAGTGAGAGGGATGGAGCTGTCTGTGCAGACTTGGGGTTTGTGCCTTTCTGAGACATTTACTGCAAGGACTCGGTGTGTTGGGTCAGGCAGACGCTGGGTTTGATCAGTGTGGCTATACCTGGGGTTATAAAGGTACACATATGTAGGGTTATACAGCATATATACGCCTGCAGGAGATAAATCAACAAGACAAAGGCATTTGGATGTCTTGTTACCTCTCCAAAGGTCTGGCCTTGCAGCAAGACAGCAGATCATGCTCAGCCTCCTTAGCAAGACTTCAGTAGCAGGAAATCTCATTAGGCAAAAGCAGTGATTTTCTTCTTCACCTGGAACCAGCCTTCCAAAGCTCTTTGGAGAAGATGTTTCACAGGCCTTGTTTCTGACCAAAAACAGCTGATCCAAGAAGCGAAAGAGTGCTGTCCTTCTCTTGGAGCTGATTTTAGGGAGGAACTGCTGGAAATGAGAAGTGTCTAACTGTTTGCAACAGTAGTTGAAGAGGGTCAGCACTGGTTGACTGATCTGCTCTGACATCTTGTCAGGTAGTTCAGCCTCTGCACTGAAACGAGTGAGAACACACACCCTGTTATTGGGGTTGTTGTGGAAATAAGCTTGTGAGGCATTTGGGTACCTTGGAATGGTAATGATGGAGTCTATAAATACCCAAGAATATTAAATTATGATAATACTTCTGAGGGTGTTTACAATGTAAGGCTTTCCCAGTGCTGTCTTCATTAGCGGTCTTAAATTAATCTTAAAAATAGAGTGTGCAACAGGGAGAGATTTTCCTTCCCTTATTATTTCACTGATATGCAAACAGAGGCAGGGGATCACTAAGAACTTAACCTTAAGTGTCTTACCCAAAGCCCCACAGCACATCACTAATAGAGCTAAGAAGCTCAGTGTGGTGAGCACTCAGCCATCAATTCAGCCCTAGTTCTTGTTAAAATGGTTTCTTCTTCCTGAGGATGTGAAGTAACACTGAGAATCCCATCATGACAAACATTCCTTCTAGTCCCATTTCATGTTACTTCCAGCGGGAACAGATCACACCCTGGTATGTGGATGTCAGTCAGCTTCTGATTTGTTAGCACAGTAATGATGTGCCCATCCCCTGAGCTGTATGGCATGGCTGAGTCTCTTCTGGCCTTGAGAAGGTGCAGAGGTGAATGCTCAGGTGATCTTGAACTGGGGCTTCACCCCCTTCTTGGATTAAAGTCTTCATGCAGTTGGGGAGTCTTGGCAAAATGTGCCAACAGTCGTCTGTTCTGGGAAATCAAAATTGCAGGTCAGTAGTCCTGCAAGGACAGATTACTTGAAGCTCAGCAGCACAGGGCTTGTAAGATTTAGGCAAAGGTCCCTTCCAGGTGAAATTTTCTATTATTCTATTCTATTCTATTCTATTCTCTAGGTTTATACACTATGCATTGTTTACTTTCTTGTAATTACAGTTTGCAGCACTCTTGTTGACATTTGGTGGTGAGCAATGGCTGACTGAGCTGGGCTGGCTGTTGCTTCTTACTGGAGTCATGTTATTGCTTTGAAGAGGTCCCTCACAGTAGGGGCACTGCATGCAGGTTGTTAGTTTGGACAATAACCTGAACGTGGTTTTCTGTCAGTATTTTCTTCCAGCTTCTCGTGACAGCCCATTTAAACATGTCCTCACTGTGTCTTAGTCCACAGCTCATTGCTGATTTGCAAAGGCCCCTCCTGGCTTCCTTTACATGCTAGAGATGGTCTTAAGCCTTTGAGGTTTTCAGGTTATTATGGTGGCATTCCTGAAGGTTTCTTACTGTATGTGGTAAAACAGTGACTGCATACATCCTTTGTTTAAGAGGGAAAAATGTGCATGGCAAAGCAGAGAAAAACCCAAACAACAGGAAGCGATGCCAGAATTGTACCCACTTAAGAATGTAAAAAGTACAGTGTTGAATCCTGTGCCAGATTGCTTCTATTCTTGTAAAATAATTCAAGTTTGCTGTGGAGGCCTGTTTCCTGCCACAGCAAAAGGTCTTTTTCCTTCTGTGAGCTTTAAAGAAGTGGTAGATCATTACTAACTCCTGTGTCCCCCTCCAGTCCAAGATTCATGCTGCAAGAAGCCTGAGTGAGATTGCAATTGACCTGACTGAAACTGGAACCCTCAAGACCTCAAAGCTGGCCAACATGGGGAGTAAAGGCAAAATTATCAGCGGCAGCAGCGGGAGTCTTCTGTCATCAGGTAGGTCCTTCATCCTGCAACTGGAGAGAACATGGTGGGAAGGGCCATGACCATGGTATAATGGGGAGCAGCCAGAAGCTGCACTGCAGAAATGAAAGTCACTTCCCGTTAGCCTTTCTGTCTGTCCAGGTGTCAGTTCATCTCTCAGCACATTGCTCCACAAACAGCACAGGCAGCAGCCTCCCGCTTTACCACCACTTGTTTCCTCCTTTTTACTCCAGGATGTCATCTCCAGCCTCTCAACTTCCAGCTGAAACTTGGTCTCCACAGTTTATGCAATCCCTTAGTATCCAGCTCATCCCGAGGCAGATGGGTCTGAGAAGGAGCACCCAGCCAGCAGTGGGGAAGCAGTCAGCCAGTGCAGCTCATGAGGGAAACTGAGGCTGGGAGATGTGATGTCCCTCAGCAGTGTTGAGGCAGGGTGTCGACTTCACAGAGTGCACGTCTGCTTTGCCTCTCTGTTGCTGGAATTTGGCTGCTGTCCCAGGCTCAACAGAGTGATTCCCTAGCACTCTACCAAACTAGTGCCAGGGACCTAGAGGTTTCTTTTTGTGGTTTGGAACACTTTCCTGGGTGAGGAAGGTGTAATCTGTGAGAGAAACCCAGGGGGAGGTGACACAGAGGAGCATGAGGAGAGAAGGACCAGAGAAGGGGGCAGGAGGTTGTCGGTATCTCTTTGGTACTCTTCTGTCAGTCTGATCAGGCAAGCTGTGTGTAAAACAGTGATAAATGCTTATGTGAGCTCTTCAGGAGGGCAGAGTTGCTGGTATCACTGTAATTAACAGTTTCAGTCAATTAAATATCTTTTGTGAAGGATCACATCAAGTTATCAAAACCAAATGTGTTAAGATGTATAACAGCAGAGAAAAACCCTCTCATGCTTGGACAAGGGAGGAGCCCATCTAAGAATGCAGATGCTTTAAAACTGAACCCACAGTGATGTAGTAGATTAGCTTTGCATCACTATATCCTTCATGTCTTTTAAAAGTCACACTTTCCTGCTTGGAAAATGTTCAGCAAGGGGTTAAAATGTGCAGTGCTTCCAGAGCTGCCTGCTGTGCAATTCCTTGCCTTGCCTTGGAACAGAGTTGCCTTTCTGCTCTGGACATCTTCCTGACAAAGTATACAATCCATTGTCTGTGCCTCCCATTGCTTAGGGAGTTGCAGTAGCTCAGCAGCTCCCAGACTGGTGTCGGGTTGTCGGAACTCTTTGTTTGTTTGGCATTTTTTCCATCTCTCCTGCTGGAAAGTAAATAATGTTAAGTACCCCAAGAAAATTCTTAAGGTCTTTCCAAGATCTCAGCCTCCTGGGCACCATTCCCAAGTTTGTGAGAGCTACTTGGTAGTAATCCTGTTTCCGTGTTAATACATGGACTTTTTGCATTTGTAGAAAAAAACATGGGGGTCTGCTTCTGCTCTTACACCTGGAGAGAGCAGTAGCCAGGTGAAAGCCAGAAAAAAAACAGGCCTAGAAAGGCTGCTGTAGGGCCAGCATCTATCAGGGTTATGTGGATGGAAATTCCAAACTGGGAGCTGCCCATGCTTTTATTTCTGTACTTTTGTGCTCCCTGCACCTTTCTGGCTGAGCACAGGATTTGTAGACTCATCAGAACTGCTCTAGTGACTAGACCCACCCAGAGTCATTTCTTCAGTCCTGGGTGGGTGGATCTGTCTACGTGGATGCCTGCATAGGACTGACTTGTTTCTGTCAAAGTGTTGCTGGTGGGCCGGGCAAGCACGGCTCCTTCCGGCTTCCTGTCTTCAGAGCTGCTTTTTGTGTCCTGCCAGCTCTGAGGACAGGGCTCTCCCCAGAATGCTGAGGAGAGCTGTGGGGTTTGCTGCTGCTGTGTGCCTTCCAGCAGCTACAGGCGGCTACAAGGAAGTATTGAGAGATGCCTGGCAGAGGACAGGTACCAGGGAATTGGAAACCCTGGATTGCTTCCACACAGTCACTCAGACCCCTCTGCTCTAAGAGCCCCTTCCCTCGAGCCTGGCTAGCGGAGGTGACCCATCCCTGTCCCACTGGACGGGAGGGTGCATTCATTGCCTGTCCCACTGGGCACAGTCACTGGCTCTGTCCCAGCCTTTGTGTTTCCTCCCATTGTGCCGAAGATTATCGGCACACAACCACAACAATGATGGGTTATCGCAGTACAGCCTGCACACTGGAGAGAATAAGTTCAAATGATTAAGTGACCACAGCAAATTTCCAGGCTATAAATACTTCAAGTGACTTGAAATCAGAAGGTCAGGACTGAATCTCTGTTTGCCCCCACTTTCCTACTGTTTTCAGTCCTTTTTTCCTGAAAATTTCTTGTAGTCATTTCCTCCCTCCATCTCACTCCTCACTGAAGGGGCTGTCAGCGCCATGAGGAGCATGCCAAAACTGCCATGTCCCCTGGGCTTGCAGTAAGTCTGCAAGGAAAACTTTGTTGTTGCTTCCAGCTGTCACACTGTCTGGGGAAGATCCTGCTGTGCAGTACGAGGCAGTCACTGCCCCACATCACTTACAGTCTCAAGACAGAGCAGAGGGGAGAGGGAGTCTTACACTGGAAAGTGGTTTCCTCATGATCACAGCAGTTCAAGACCAAAGCCTCAGCTCTTCTGTGTTTCCCAGGCTCTTGATCTCAGTCTGTCCACTGCAGAGTTGTAATTTTGATACCCGTTTCTGACAAGCTGTCCTCCTTTTGTCCTCCTTTTGGATCTGAAGGGGCCTCCTTAGGACAGTGGGCTGCTGTGATTTAGCTCAAGGATCTTCTGCTTAGGCTCTATGGGCCATCCCTGGACATCTAGGGTAAGATATGCCCGTGAATGAAAGCTCTGCTTTCACTCTGGCAGGAACCAAGTCAAAGCCAGCAGAATGAAACCAGCTTAGGTCTAAGGTGGACTTTTCCTTTGGAGCAGTCTGTGAGGAGCCCTGTAGTCACTGGGTTATTGTTGGACTGAACCTCAGAGCCCCGTACTTCATGTGGGCAGAGGAGACACCCCAGAGAAGCATCTCTGCTTCAGCTCTGCAGACACATTCGAGGAGCCTCCAGCCCCTGAGCCCTGCTCCTTCAGCAGTGTTGAAGGTTTCCTGTGCAGGGGCCTGTTTACGTTTGAAAACACCACAACAGAGTCCAGCCAGCCAGTTCCCAGGCCCCCGCCGCTGCATCCGGTGGGGCCCTATCCCAGCTGGACCGCCCTGGCGGGTGTTGGAGCAGATAAACAGCACCCGCCCGGCCCGTGAGCGCGGGGGCTGGCCAAGACGAGTCGCCCACGGGATATCTGAGCGCATCCTGTGTGGAGCAGCTCCAGCTGAGCTCCCGCGCACCGCGGAGGAAATCCCATGTGTCGGGCAGGGACGAGAGACAGCGGCCGTCGGGGGGTGCTGGTTGTTGTGCGCTGACATCCTGGCACGGTGAGTCAGCCCGGGCTCTGGCACCGAGCGAGCGTGGGGGAAACTTCCCTCCCCACCCGGGGGACAGCCTTCCACGGGGACCTCAACCAAATGCCAGCGAGCTGGAGCCAGCAGCCGGATGTAGCGTGAAGGGTTTGCCATATTTAGAAATGTTTTTCCTGGAGCAGGAGACTCACGGAATGAGAAAGCGAAGAGATGCCTGGATGCTTTTGCCTTGCTACTGCTCAGCCACCACGTTGTATCTCCTTTCCCCTCCCACGTTGTATCACCTCTCCCGTGGTGTCACCAAGACCTGGCTCGCTCTGTTCTGCAGAATCCCATATGTCGTCCCTTCTTGTTTTCATCCTTCTCATTTAACCCTTTTCCAAGCTGACTCTACTCTGCTACAATAGGTAGAGGAAATAGGGACAAACAATGAGTGACTGGTAGGGCTTCTTTCTCCAAAGTGGTGGCAGGTCTCATCCCTCTGACAGGCTGTAAAGCAAAGCTTGTCTTGGACCCCAGCAGACCTGTACATGCACAACACTTGGTCAGATCCTTTAGGAGCCACATGCCCCATCAACATCACCAAGAGTGTCCTGACCTCACCAGTATTGGAATGAGCAGAAACCAGCCTGTTAGCACTGGTGAAGTTCAGCCATGAATTCTGATGGAGAAGTGGACTGGGCAGGGAGGATTTTGTTCCCCCTGCATTTCTCAGCTCATGCTCTCCTGAATGTCAGTGGATGGAAAAATCATCCAGAGAGGCCAAGCGGGTGTCAGAAGATGAGTAGTGTTTCCACAAATTAGTAGGGTATTAAGTGGACATTTAGGTCACTAAGACCTGTGTCCCATCCTGTATGCTAAGGAAGAAAGGTCACACACACATAAAGATAGCCCCCAGTTCATCAGGTGCTCACCACTGAGAAGGCCCTGTGCTGCTGGTGTGTGTTCACAACCCTTTTTCTTCTAGGGACATCAAGTGATTCTGCTGAAATGTGTGTTAAAATGCAGAGTTTAGTGAATCCTTGCACTGCAAATGGGAAGGAGGCTGAGTAATAGTTTTCACACAAAGGTTCAAATGCTGTACAGGAAAATGACATCTTTCAGTAACATTTCTCCCACTTACTGCATAGGAATTAGCCCTAATTGTAGGAGACAAAATACCTGAGAAAGCCTTCCAGTCAACCATTTCCGTTGCAGCAGGAATCTCTTGTGTTAGGACTGCTCTCTCAGGACTGATTTTTCTCTGTTGGTGATCCCCTTTGGAAGGCACTGGGCAGCCATGACAGTGAGCATATCTAATAAGGTTGATTTAAGGTAGTATCTGCTTGATCGGTTTGGTTTGTGCTGGTCTTTGGTTATTTCTTGCTTGTTTTTATGGTGTTTTGATTTGTCCTGACATTTTTGGGTCAATTGCCGCTGGGTTTAGAAGTGGGTCTGTGGTCACAGCCTTGCTCTAGGCTGGATTAATATATATTTATAAAGAATCTTTAATGGAAGCTGTAAGCACTCAGCAATACAAAACACTGTTCTCTGCTCATTTACAGTCATCTCATACAGGTGTGGTTCTCTTGACTGATGAAGCTTCCATTGCTTTTCACCTGTGAGAACCAGCAGAGAATTCAGCCAGTTAATCACACACTCCAAAATAATTCAGCTTTCAAATAAAAATTTAAAACCAGACATTAGTGCCAACGAGTGGTTGACTTTGATTTCAGTAGTAATCCCATTGCTTCACTCAGAATGTGACAATGCACTTCCAGGTCTCTTCCAGTTCCTTTGCTTTCTGAAAGGGCTGAAAAATATGGCAGAATGTGCACTCAGTGAACACTGCCACCGATGGCATCAGGGTTGAGACCAGCGTGGTTCTCACACAGAGTAAGCACAGCTGGAGCAGATGCTGTGAACTGTCTGTGCTTGATTTGGGTCTGTACCAGCTCAGCCTGAAGCCATTTGTTTCCTTCTTGTGGGCACATCCCGAATCAGCACAGGTGTCTGGCCAGGCTTCAGGCTGTTCATATGCTTTTAAATGTTTCTGTGTAGCTGCTGTGGCAACCCACAGTGCAAAAACTCATAGCTTTTAAAAATAAATCCAAGGCTGGCGTGGATGTATGGAGAGGAAGGAAAGGAGAAGAGCAGTTGAAAGGAAAACATAGGTCATTAAAGTTGTCATAAAAGGAAAAAAAGTTTGAAACATCTGCTGGAATCATGAGCAACGTTTTACCAGGACTCAGCGGTTTGTTGACAAGTCCATGAAGAAATTCAGCAGTTCAGTTTTGCTAATAACTGCTCAACAGGGTTACTATTAAGAATTACTAAGTGCTGGAGAGGAGTTTCCCTGCCAGTGCAAATACAGGGCTCCTCTAGAAGATGCCATCAAGTTCTTCCAGCACAGACATGTGTGCAGAATTGAGTTTTGTTGCTTTATGAGGGCAAACACAAATAAAATGCGGATGACTACAGCAATTAAACAAGCATCTTACTGTGAGGTTCTCCTCATTTGTCTGATAATGTTCAACATGGCTGACCTTTAGAGAGACCTTTTCCACCACCCCCACTTCAGGACACCCCAAAAAAAGTTGTAAGGAAGCAGGGTGCTGTTTCATAGAATAAGTGCTAGCTATCTTCCTCTGTGAAAACTGTGGAAAATATTGGTGGAAAAGATCTGTGAGATTCTCTGCTCCCCCTGGGCCAATGCAGAACTGTTCTGTGGCAATTTTTGCCTCAGTCCTCTTTCAGTTTAGCTTTAATGGTCTGCTGGAATAGTAGCAATGAAAGATGAAGCTGAAAGCACAGATTTCACTGTTTTGCTGCCAAAACAAAGAATTGTTCCCAGGTTCCTTCCAAAGCTCTGTGAAATAACAGCTTTTTCAACCTCCTTGGGCTGAGTGTTTTCACTGAATGCTCAGAGGCCAAGCTGCAAATATATCTAGCAGCCCCCTCTCACCCCCACCCAACAAATGCACAGAAAATTCTATGCAGCATCCTGTTGTATCTGACTCCTGCAGATAATAAAGGTCTGCTTTCTCTTTGCCATTGCTCAAGAGGGGCAGGGCACAGGCCGCTACTGTAAAAAAAAAGTTTCCATTGGTACATCAGCCACAAAAGGAGGGATAAGAAGAATCTCCATCCTTTACTGGATGTGGGGGGGAAACATAGTGACAAAGGACGAGGCAAATTCATCAAGACGTTCCCCTAAAGAGCTGAAATTACAAATGTTATCATGACATCTGAGCAACAGAGTCTGATTTAATGTGGAACTTACTTCAGTGGAAGTTGCTGGATAACTGCCACTTGAAAAATCAAGCCATTTGGATATCCAGTTTAAATATCTCGACCTACATCTTCAGAAGAAACAGCTACTATCCCAGAAGGAGCAGTGGTTGGGTTTTCTGGTGTATTTTACAGGAATCTTGCTAAGTAATTTTGTTCCATTACAGTTTTTCATAGAACAGGCCCCGTAAGTGGATTGAATTACATGTTTGCTACTAGGATAATTGCAGTTCTTAAGAAGTAGGTTGTATTGTCAAATGGTTTCTCCTAGGCTTAATTTCCAAAAATTGTGTCTCCAGGGCTTTGTAAACTGTACTGTTATTTACCATTGGGAGCTTCCATGGGAATTGTGTGTGGGTTTTTTCTAAGATCTTCACATGAATAATTTTGTTGCTTTTATTTTTCCAGATAATGATTACAAATGTCTTTATGTGCTCCACTGTCCGATCTCTGACTGTTAGCTTAAACATTAAGGATTTGCTGTAAACAAACATGACTGGGTAACACCTGCTTCATGTCATAGTCAGATTTCTTTTTGAAAGGACTGCATCCAGGCTTTGGTAAAATTACAAGCGCTCCAGATGTGTATTCTGCTGTCAGCTGGCCTAGTGAAATCATTGTTTATTGACAGGTTCCCAAGAGTCAGATAGTTCTCAGTCTGCCAAGAAAGACATGCTGGCTGCACTGAAGTCCAGGCAAGAAGCTTTGGAAGAGACACTGCGCCAGCGCTTGGAAGAGCTAAAGAAGCTGTGCCTGCGAGAAGCGGTAGGCAATGGGCATTTTATAACCTGTAACCCTTTGTTGCTCTCTTTGTTATAGCATGCTTGTGGTTTGGAGGTGGTGTGAGGTCAGGAGAAGGGATTCCTTCCACAGTCAGCTCTTACAAAGCCCACTGTACAACAGCCTCAGGAAGATCCAGCTATTTCAACTCCAGATTGCAATGTCCAGGACGTTTCCCCACTGAAGAAGGGAGTCCCCCATCAGCTGGGTACCCAGTGGGTTTGGGTACCCAGTGCTCAGCATCCATGTCTGCTGTTTGAAATTACGTGTAAATTGCATTCAGCCAGGGTTCTTACTGACTTCAGTGAGAATATGCCAGTACGTAAATGGTGTAGGAAGGCTGTCCTATGTGCTGGTCATCACTTCTCAAACACTTTTAACTCCATTTGCAAAAAAACCCCAGGCTGGCACACCTTCTCCTTGGAGCAGGCCTGACTTTACGTGCTTTTATTCTCTGAGCATACTCTTTCATACAGCACACAAGGTTTATCTGCTCCATGTAGATTCCCTTTATCCAGTCAGATCCAGCAATGCTGGAAAGGAATTCCAGTGTGGTGGCAGACCTTGCAAAAAGGAAGCACCATGGTCATCCCCAGGACATGCAGGACAGCTCAGGAACTCATAACCTTCCCACTCACTTGCCAGTTCATTTTGGAGTATGCAGGGGGCTGTTTAGAGATCAATTTAATGTTTGGGGAAATCACAACCCTGCTGCTGCTGTGAGTGGAGATTAGCAGCAGCATACTCGGGTCATTCAGCAATCCTCCTGTGTTTGTCAGGCCTGAGTATCTGATTTTAATAACAAATCATGATGTGTAACACAACAGGAAGCTGGAAGCTGGCTGCAGACCAGTAGCACAGAGATCTTCAGTTCTTGCTTAATATTTTATGTGTATCTCACCTTTCACAAAAATGGGAGAAACAGCTCTCATTGCGCTTTGTTTCAATTAGTGTACAGTTTTAATTACAAAAAGAGCAAGTTGTGGAAAATACCTCTCAACAAAGAACATCAACAGAAATCTCTGCTGCCCATACTCCCATCCTTTACTCCAAAGGAGCATTCCCACCTGAGAAGTCCTGGTTGATTTCAGCAAACAGCTTGTGCTGGAAAAGGTCACAGGACCAATCCCAGTCTCTAAGTCCATTGAGCTGAGATCATCCGCAGGAAGAAATCACAGCTCTTTAGGGGCTGACAGTCAAGGTCTGAGGGCTCTACGTGGCCTGGAGGAATTTACTACCCTCAGCTAACCCTGCCTGACTGCCGATGACTAATCCTTGCAGCAGGACCGGACGCAGGGGAAGATGTGCCTGTGCCACAGCTGCAGGAGCTCGCAGCCCGGTGCCTTCCCTTTCACCCCAGCCCTGTTTTTGGTGCAGCCTCAGGCACTTCAGGAGCAACCACGACACAGGCAAAAGCTCCCACTGGGGCAGGGAGTTGGGGATCAGGAGCAATAACTCCCTTATGTGCTGCAGCAAGGCTGGCCAGAGCCCATCTGTCAGCACCTTAATAGCTGGTAGAAAGTGTTTGTGCTTTCCGCAGATGGTTTGAGAGGGACAGTTAATGGACACTTGGAATCTGAGCCCGCCCTGCAACCCTACAGCTCATCCATCAGCAGCTGGTAGTTGAAAGTTTCCTCTCAGGCTGCCCTTTGTCCTTTCTGCTTTGGCATGGGAATGGCCCAAACAGAGGGAGAAGGTGGCAAACCAGGAGATAAAAAAGGGTTAAAAGTGGGGGCATAATTAAAAAAGTATGGCCAGAGCCATTCATAACACTGGCATCAGGTTACTTCAGGCCATCACTACTCCAGTTACTTATTAATTGAGATTACATTTCATGACCGTGCCTTTGAATACTTTTTAGCTTATGGAAGGCAGCATGGTAGCCCACATTCATTTTGTCCTGCTCTGATCTTTACAGATTTTACAGAAGATTAACTCTTTCCCCACTTCCCTGCTTCATATTACTTTAGGAGTAACAAAGAAAATATCCGTGTTACCCTCGGGATAGGATACAGGAATCTGTCTTGGTGCAGTGCTTAGAGCCACATCTCAGAAGAAGGAACACATTTTGGAAGAAAAACTGAAATAACCCCACAGGGCTGGAGGGGTGATGCAGAGTGGGACTCTGAGACATTGCAGCCGTGCCTCCCGCAATGGGGGGCTGTGCACATCGACACAAAGCTGTGCTGCAAACACATTTTGCTGGGAATGGCTTGAAGGGAAGATTTGAAAAGGCCAGATCCTTGTTTCCTAGTGACCTGAAAGGAGTAGAAAGAAAAACCGCATTAGGGAGTGGGGGAGAGGCCAGGGCAGGCAGGGACTGGGCTGTGCACCCACACTCGCATTAAGGTCAGCTGCTGTTCTTTGGGATTCAGATGATTTAGGTTACTCTGCCAGCTGGATCCTCTCAAGGCTGATGCTAAGGAACACAAAAGCCTTTTGTCCTTCATGGGGGAGACTTTTGAGTACAAGGAGTCAGGCTGTGCTGGTAGTCAAGCTCCTGCCTTTTCTGTAGGCAGTTGAATGTGTTCAGTTCAGATATGTGTGGCTGTATTGTGTAGTTCAGGGGAGAAATCCCACAGCATTAACATCAGTAGTGGTGCTTGCTGCTTCCTGTGTTCCAAATATTCCTCAGTTCTGTGGGCTTTGCTTCAGCTTTTGAACAAATCTTTGCAAATAACCCCATCTGTCTGACAGAATATCAGCTAATAATTGTCCCAGAGCTGCCCGTGACATCGCTAGGGTTTGGAAGGCACTCTGATACATGAAGTGTTATCAAACAGGTAATGAGGTACCAGGCACTGCTTTTAGTGGCCATTTCCACCGCATTCCTCTCAGACACATCATGAATCAGGTGGGAATGTTTTTCTGGGCAGGTCATAACCTGCATGGCTGTTACCATTGTGGCTTTCTGACTCAGCAGAGCTGCATCCTGCGGTAAGGCGCTCAGATCTGCTCAGCCGCCTCAGAAGTAGCTCGGCAGGAGCTCTTGGTTCCTGTTGGCCCTGCAGCAGAGATGAAAGCTTGTGTGCTGCAGCCTGCTCAGCCCCAGGCCCTGACGCCCTAGGGATGGGCACCACTTACAGACCTGCCCAGGGCAGGCCACAAAGATCCGTATTCATGCACAGGTTAGAGGAAAGGTCCCCACCCTCAGTGTCAGGTTCTGAGTTTGCAAGGCTGGGTGCTCTCCTGTGTGTTTATCAGCTGGCTGAACTGGATATGTTGTTAATGAACACCTGTCATTTTAGGGTCACACGAGAGTGGTGTTGTGCTTTGCTCTGCTGCAGGATTTCCCAGAGCACTAACAGCATTTTCTGCTTACAGGAGCTCACAGGAAAGCTGCCACGGGAATACCCCCTGGATCCTGGGGAGGAGCCACCTATTGTAAGGAGAAGAATAGGAACTGCCTTTAAACTGGATGAGCAGAAAATCCTGCCAAAGGGAGAGGTGAGGCTGTGCCCTTCCCTTCCAGACCCATGTCCCCACCTCATCTCTAAGATGTCCACTTAGCATCACACAGGAACCATCAGTCCTTTTGTCATTTTTGCTTTAAATTACTCTAATTGGTCACAATGCCTGTGTTTGGGAGTTTTTATAAAAAAATGAATCAGAATGAGTGAGAGAGATGGTGGCTTCAGACTCAGAGTAAAGGGTGAAACACTTGAAGTTCAGCCCTGGCACTGCCGGAGGGAACAGAAGTAGTCTTTGTGACCAACTAGACCATGGCAGTGCAAGTGCTCTGGTGACAAAAGTGCAGTGATTTGTGTGAGCAGGGAGCATATCAGGAGCCCCCCAAGCCATCTGAGCCCTGCTTCTGCCTGTCTTGTTATTGCAAAGAGCCACTTGCTTTCCACTTCAGTAGCAATCCGAATTCAGACCCCCTCTAACCAGGGAGAAAAGCATCACCATTATCCGTCTTAGCCCTGCCATAGCAAGATAAAAGCATTTTCCTACCCATTCCCTAAACAAAAGAGCCTTCATCCTTACCTATAGGGAGCTGGAGTTACATTTTTCTAAGTTTTCCAGGGAGTGTTTGTTCCCTTCCCTTGCTCCCACAATGTGCTGGGTCAGTGCCCTGAACCGTGGCTGTGAAAACAGGCCTGCAGCAGCTGTAAGGCAGGACCGGATTCACAGAACAACTATTGTCTGTGGAGACACATTTGTCTCAAGACACTTGTGTATATTCCAGTCTTGAGTTTCCTTTTTATTTTTGTAGGAGGGGAGGCTGAAGCTAGTGTGACTGTGTGGTTTAAGGCTCAGTTCAGCCAGGGAATTAACTGTTTGTCGTTTTGTTGGCATTTTCCTTCTGAAAAAAATAAACAGCTGGAGCTCTTTAGTTTTGTTCTCAATGGAGCCTGGGAGAGGAATTCCACCGCAGTCAAATATTCATGAACTAGCACATTTAATTAAGCTTTTCAAAGGGAAGCATGTCTTTGCTGAATTACTCCTAAAACCCCTGCAGTCTGTTGGCTGCTCAGTTACAACCTGATCTCTAGCTTCCTCAGCTCTTATTGCTACAGGGCAGCTTTTGGAGCCAGCGGGTGAGGAATCTCCTTACTCCAGTGGCAAGGTTAGGTGGGGAGAGCAGGAAGGTAAAGCAGCTCCTCCCCAGTGCAGGCACTCTGCCTTTTGGCACCAGCAGTCCAAACACGCTGACTCAGCCTTTCTCTACCTCTCTCTTTGTCTGTCCAATTTTAAGACTGTGTTGAAAACCATAAACTTCTGTTCTCGAAGAATGATGCTGAGCTGCGTTTGGCTGCCAGTTTGAGAGGATTTAGAGAGGCCAGAGACGATTTTCATGCACTTTTCAGCAAGTGCAAACACTGGAAAATAAATTTAAAACAAAAGGTGAAATACTCCCTCAACCACGTAAATCCAGGACTGAAATTACCAGTTGTGACAAGGACCTGAAGCAAGGCACTTTCATCTGAAGGCAGATGATAGCTCTCATTTCCTAAGGCTTTATTTATAGGAGCCTCAGTGGAGGAAAATAGACAATTATGGACAGGAGAAAAATTAATGTTTTTCCTAGGATATACTGAATGATTTAGAACTGAACCTGTGAAGGTCTGAAATGTCAGCTCACATCAAAGTCTTGCCATACCTTAGCAAGACCTTTGTCACAGCAAGATTCAAAGTGAAGGGTCCTGTTGTTTTTCTTGGTAATCACTTTTACCTGGTCTGTAATTCCTGACTGTGGGAAGGATTTTACCAGAAGGTGATGAATCAGGTTTCAGACCTTAAAACTCCATGGTGTGTTAAGTTCACTTTTATTAAGTCTAAGTTCACTTTTATTAAGCACTAACAGAGCTTATAAAGACTTCAAAGCAAAAAGGGATCTCTTAAAAAGACAGGGGGTGGGTTCAGTCTTCCGTGAAGTGAGGGAAATGATAATTACAGTTTTAAGGCAATGCTGACTCACCAGTGATAGCAAAGGTATATTTTTTAAGCCAGAAGCCCAGAATAAAAACTTCAGAGGACAACTTCAGTCTGATTAAATCTAACAGCATCAGCTCTTAGAGCATACACCGCTGCTGAACAAAGAGAGGATTTGAATTTGCGTAATGGGGATCTCCATGAATATGTGGCTGTCCCACTGTTCACTAAAAGTAAAAGAATTTGTCATTTTTTCCCTAATTTGCAACGTCCTGGGTTTCTCATTCTAGCAGTCTTATCCATTGAGCTGGGGAAGGTAGTCAGATCTCTTGCAGGTTACCAAGGCCCTTTGAAGCTCACAGCTTGGGGTCCTGGTGCAGACTGGGAATCTCTACATCAGCTTATGCGTTGGATAAATTGGCCTAAGTTCCTTGACTTTGGAGGATAACCAGAAATGGACAGGTAGCTTCCAGGGTACACCTGGTTGCATTCAAAAACTCAGCTGAGACCCTGCAAGGGCTGACATTGAGGGCACTGGTTCTTTCTGGCCTACAGAGATCTTGCTGTTACACACTGCTGGCTCTGAGATCACGCTCCTGCCTTGTCACCCGAGGAGACAATTTTTTAGTGTGATCAGTTGCAGCAGCCCATAATTACTGCGGCTCAAACTCTCCCCTGGATTTTGGCAGCCATACACTGGGGGGGAATTAGCCCATCTTTGCACTCTTTTACCCCGAAGTGTTTGGTGGGTGCCAAGCAAATCTGTCAAGGAGGATAAAGCCGTAGCCTTGTGTCAGTACGCAGCAGTGATGTCAAATGGGGCTCAAATATGGAGATAGGAAACAGGGAGGAGGAGCAGGTGGGAGGCAGGTGGGTGTGAAAGGATGAATGGGTCAGCAGTAGAGCACATTGAACTCAGCCATATTGAACTGCATGAAAAGCCAAACAACACATCAGGGTTAGGGCTGGAGCACACTTGTTCTCCTTGTATGGATCATCCTGTCCACCAGCCGTGCTTCCAGGCACTTGTCAGAGCAGGTGAAGGTGAAATGAGGGGAGCAGCATGATTATGGATGCTTTGCTGATGGAGAACCTTGGTTGGAGGCCACTGGTCAGGTTTAGGAGAGCCTCCACATAGCTGGGCTTGGGAGAATCGGGTGGTAACCAGAATCCACTTGCCTTCTGCCAGGAGGCAGAGCTGGAGCGCCTGGAGAGGGAATTCGCCATTCAGTCCCAGATCACGGAGGCTGCGCGGCGCCTGGCGAGCGACCCCAACGTCAGCAAAAAGCTGAAGAAGCAGAGGAAGACATCCTACCTGAATGCACTGAAGAAACTGCAGGAGATCGAGAACGCCATCAATGAGTATCGCATCAAATCCGGGAAGAAGCCCACCCAGAGAGCCTCCCTGATCATAGATGGTAAGTAGGACTTAGTGCCCACAGCGTCACGGAGGGTCTGTGGAGGGCAGGGAGCAAAAGTCTTGCCAGATTTCCCTCCCTCCTCTTCCCTGTCCTGTCTGGAGGCCCCCAGGGGTGCTGTCAGAGGGGTGTTGGGGCTGTTTGCCGTGTGTTAGGGATGTGCTGGCTCACAGCACCAGAAGCTGTGTCACACCAGGGATGATCAGCATGTCAGGAGAGCAGGCTGTGACTCCTTTGTTCACCTACAAAATCGCTCTCTTTGCATCTCCTCCAGAGCAGTGCTGTACAAAAGTAATTAATGTTAGCAGATTGGGGCGAGCTCTCTAGCTCAAAGGCATCTGTAAAATCAAAGTGGGAGCAGTGTCATTGGTATGTTCAAATACTTCTTTTCTTTTTCTTTTTTTTTTTTTTTACAATGTAATTCTCAGGGCACTTTATGGTTTACTGGGTTGTTGATTGGTTTTTCATGAAATCCATTAACTTTCTACTGTAGTTCTTTCTCCCTTGCGGATTTTTCCCTTTGACTTGCAGAGCTTTTCTCTGTGCCTTTGTGGCAGGAACTGAGATTAGAGCTGCTGTATTTGTGACCTGGGTACCAAATTGCACTGCACTCAGGGATGACAAACAGCCATAAGGACACGGGATGGGGGAGGCAGCTCAAATGTGAGCACACCAAGGACCTGAGAGCTTGTCGTGCTGCTGCAGAGGATGCTCAGAAGGCATTTCCCTGAGTTCCACAGAACTGATACTTAGTGTGAGTCTGTAGTTAGCAACAGGATGATCATTTTAAGAAGGTGAATCAAACCCAGAGTCCTTAAGGGCCAAGATGCAAATCTTGCTAATGGCACTGTGCCATTTTGCATCCTCTGGGGATCTCAGCTCTCTGTTGTGACTCAGTCTTAATCCCCAATTATTGAAAAGAGTTAGCAGCTCTTTGAAAGGCAGCCTGCTACTGAGAGACCTGGCCTGCAGCTCTGCCCTCCCAGACTGAGAGTGGGCTGAGTCAGTTGTTTATAGGAACTTTGCCTCTTGCTTGTGAGGAAGAAGACATGGGTGACTGCTTAAGGCTAAGACTCAGTGAACAAAGATCATGGTGCAGTTCAGCACTCAGTCACTGCAGTTCTTGGGACCATCTGACCATCTTTATATCTTCTTCTCTTCAGAAGGAAACATTGCCAGTGAAGACAGCTCCCTCTCGGATGCCCTTGTTCTCGAGGATGGTATGTTGGCTACTGTATGTTCTAGAGAGCAGGGTGGGATGTGTGAACTCCTGACTGACACTCAAAATGGAATTAGTGTTCTGTATAGTAATCCACTCACACATCCCAGCAGCAAAAACGCTTGGTTTCCCCTGACTTCACCTTGTAGTCAGACATCAGGCCTGGAGCAGTGAGTATTGCTGTGGTTGCTGCTCTGAATTATTTCAGAGGACAGTCCTAAAATGCCCCCTTATTTTCCGTTAAGATTTCACTTGTTTTAATCCATCACACGCTCTGGTGTTGTCATGTTCTCTCCCAAAATGGGAATGTCAGCCAGTGCACTTTCTGGAAGCTGGGTCTTCGGGTTGCTCCTGAACACAGCCAGGGGGAGCAGGGTAAGGCAGCAGGCTCTGGCGGTGTGATGCTGTCTCTCGGGGTTGTGCTGCCGTTGCAGGTGTGACACAGCCACCAACTCTCCCTTCTGTTCACAGAGGACTCTCAGGTCACCAGCACAATATCCCCTCTCCAGTCCCCACACAAAGGACTCCCGCCCCGGCCGCCGCTGCACAACCGCCCCCCGCCTCCGCAGTCGCTGGAAGGCCTCCGCCAGATGCATTTCCACCGCAACGACTACGACAAGTCCCCCATCAAACCCAAGATGTGGAGTGAGTCATCCCTGGATGAGCCCTATGAGAAGGTCAAGAAACGCTCCTCGCACAGCCATTCCAGGTGAGCCAGCTCTCTGAAAGCTCCATCACAGAGATATTCTCTGCTTTCAGGAGGGACAGGTCTGAGCCCTTTCAAAATTTTTGAAGCTTTCCCTTACTAAAAAGAAACTTTTAGATGTTTTGGCCAATAAGCGGGTCACAAAAATAGTCTGCAGCCACGTGATTGCTTTTTGGTGTCTCAGTGTTATTCTACAAAACATGTAGAAGGCAGGGATGGTGGATCATCTCAGGGCTTTGATAGGGCTTGGCCTTGACCTCTGGCCCTGTAGAAGCACAAACTCTGAGACACAGCTCAGAGCAGCAGCTGACCCAACTCCCACTCACAGTATCCCAGGCACGTGCCTGAGATCTGGAAAGATACGTGGGAGCCACTTCCCCAAATTCCTGACGGGGAGCTGAAGCAGGGTGTTTCCTCTGCAGCAGCCACAAGCGGTTCCCCAGCACCGGGAGCTGTGCCGAGGCGGGAGGGAGCAGCTCCCTGCAGAACAGCCCCATCCGGAGCCTTCCCCACTGGAATTCCCAGTCCAGCATGCCGTCGACGCCGGATCTACGGGTACGCAGTCCACACTACGTCCACTCCACGCGGTAAGTCCTCCCAGCTCCAGTCTCACCTGGCTTACCCTGAAGTAAGTTTTCCTTGCTTTACCCTTCCCCCAGGGTATGAATTAATTCCCAGTTCAGGAAAGGACACAGACGAGTCCTGTTCACATAAGAGGCTCATGTACTCATGCCAGTTGGGAATCTCTCCTGAACTGACATCCTGAAATCCCTTCAGATAAACACAATCCTGCCCCGCATCCCTGCTTCAGAGTGATCAAGCTTTTCTTCTGCTGGGACTTTCCATCATATGGATGGTTTACAGGCTCTACAAGCCACTTTTAAAGTGCATGTGGTGCTACTGCTAAATTCTGCAGTAAATTCCTCCATGGATCCAGCTGGAGAGACCATGTTATTTCCTGTCTGATATAACATGTTGAGTAGTGTTAATTTTCTCATATGGATAAAACGTTTGCACGTGTGTGATGTTACGTGGAGAGCAAGAGCCTGTAGAAAGCAATCCAGCCAGGGATCCAGGTGGCAGTGGAATTAGCCCAGGGTTGACAGAGCAAGGAGCTGAATTGTGTAAGGGTGGTGTTTTGATGTGTGTGGCCCAACTTGACTACAAGTTTCAGCAGGATTTTTACAAACTGTTCAGCTTCATTACTCCTTTGCTTTTGTGGCAAACTCCATGGACACTGCAGAGAGCAGAGCTGAGCCAGAGCTGTGTGCTGGTCGGTGTCTGCCCTAAGGGGAAGTGCTGCTACCATCATTAGCTCAGCATAAATCAAGAGTCATGCCAACACAGCAGCCTCGGGCACACTCAATACAAGGCATCAAGGCCCTGGGTTAAGTTTGTTACAAGTTTTTCGCTGAGGGTACCCTTCAAGGTTGCAATGCCTGTTAACACTGGAGCCAAGCTGTGCGAGAAATCAGCCTGGCACAGGGTTTGAGAAATGGCCTTGACTGGGTAGGGGCCATTTGTGTGTTTGAAACAACCACTGCTCAATCTGTAGCTCATTCATGAGCTGCATGCCCTGGCCTTAGCCATCTGTCATGTGGATGTGTTCCTGCTCCTTGAAGGAATGAGTGGAGCTCCACACAGTCGGGGTGAATAGAGACCTCCCAGACTTGGCCAGGAATCAAGCCTTGTCAGCTGTGATTTGGGGTGGTTACCTGAAGGGCTGTCACCCACTGAGAGCCCTACATGTGCTACCCCATGGCTGGGCCCCAGGAACACCAAGCTGCTTGACAAGGGGTGACTTTTTCAATGGCCAGTGGAAAAATCACAGCATTCAGAGCTACGTAGGGGCAGTCTGTCTGTCTGTCTCACACCCAGTGGATTGTACCTGTGCAGGACTTTGATGGGCCACTTGCAAGGGAATCTCACCACCTTTGAGGCCTGTGAGGGCTTGGAATTTGCAGGGTGGCCTGAGGTGAACCTGGTAGCACAGGGACACAATGCTGATCCAAACAGCTCTGCCATGAGAGACATGAACCAGCAAAGCCAAGGCTTGAGGTTCCCAGGCTTTGCCCTTCAGACTGTGCTTTTCCCAGGGTGGCAAGGCACAGAGGAACTGGTTTGGGCAGGGGTTTATGTCCCTCATGGTGCTTCAGGCTGATTGTCACCACCAAAGAACTGGAGAGGAACAGGAGTAGGACCTAATCACCCCAAACCCTGCAGCAGGGAGGCAGATTGCATTGCAAGCAGCAGCCCCAAGCAATGCTGGAGGGGTTCAGGTTTTCAGTGCCCTCGGATTCCTTCTCCTGAAGCTGGCCTGTGTGTGCAGATGGGGATGGGGAGTGCTTGATCCTGTTGACTTACCAGCCTGGTTTTTTTCTTGGTACCCACAGGTCAGTAGATATCAGCCCAACCAGACTGCACAGCTTAGCTCAGCACTTTAGACACCGGAGCTCCAGTTTGGAGTCACAAGGAAAGCTCCTCGGCTCGGAAAATGAGACAGGGAGCCCCGATTTCTACACCCCAAGGACTCGTAGCAGTAACGGCTCTGACCCCATGGATGACTGCTCTTCCTGCACCAGCCATTCCAGCTCTGAGCACTACTACCCTGCTCAGATGAACCCCAACTACTCCACCCTGGCAGAGGATTCCCCATCAAAAGCCAGAGAAAGGCAGAGGCAAAGGCACAAATCAGCAGGCAACCTGGTCTCTTCCAATTCAGGGAGTATGCCCAACCTGGCTGCACGGAACGGGACGGGACACCACCGTGTCTACCTGCACAGCCAGAGCCAACCCTCCTCCCAGTACAGGATCAAAGAATATCCCCTGTACATCGAGGGCAGCTCCACACCCGTGGTGGTGCGGAGCCTGGAGAACGACCAGGAGGGACACTACAGCGTGAAAGCACAATTCAAAACCTCCAACTCCTACACAGCGGGGGGGATGTTTAAGGAGAACTGGCACGGGGATGAAGTGGATTCGGTCAGGCTCACCCCGTCCCGCTCCCAGATCATAAGGACTCCATCTCTGGGCAGGGAGGGCCATGAGAAAGGCTCGGGTAGGACTGCGGTGTCGGACGAGCTGCGGCTCTGGTACCAGCGCTCCACGGCCTCCCACAAGGAGCACAGCCGCCTCTCGCACACGAGCTCCACCTCCTCGGACAGCAGCTCCCAGTACAGCACATCTTCACAAAGCACCTTTGTGGCACACAGCCGGGTCACGAGAATGCCTCAGATGTGTAAAGCAACATCAGGTGAGAGCCGGGCCAGGGTGAGGGGGCTGGAGGGACGGGAGCCTCGTGCAGCCCGGACTTGTGCCAGGCATTACACCCCAGCTGGAGAGCAGTGCCAGACCACAGCTCCTTATCTGGCCTTCACACACTGCTCACCAAGCCTGGAGGCCTAACACTGAGGGGCAAACCTTGTCCAGGACACTCATCGCGTGGGAATGTTTTCCTGGAAATCATCCCTTTGCAATGATGGGCTCAAAAGACAAAGAGGGACTCAAGCCCGGTTATTGCCAGGTCTTTCGTCAGAGTGCAGCTGGGTTTTGGGTGATGGCACTAAGGGCTGAAGGTGATGAAACCATGGTGAACATCACCGTTTGTAATCACAGCAAGGGGAGCAATGGAGCAAGGAGGGGTTCAGCACAGACAGGGGGAATGTATGTCCTCAGTGAACCACCAAAAGCATGAGAAAGGTTAAGTGGGGGCATCCCAGCCCCCCCACCCCCCCACAAAAATGTTTGAGCAATGACATCTTTGTGCACTGCTGAGACTTGGTGTTCCCATGCAGCTCCAATAACTCTGCTGATAATACCCTGAAATTCAGAGTGCTGAAGTTTGTGCTGTGTTGTGCCTCTGTGTCATGTGCAGAGCTTTGCACTCCTCTGTGCTGTTAATATTAAATGGTAAGAAAACAGTCAAATTCATTACACTGAGAAGGCCACAATGTGCTATGAAGCAGTCCAAGGTTAAATATTTACTGGCCATCAGTCACTGCTGGACAAGCCAGTGTGGACAGATCAAGGACTTGCTAAAAACCTGAGCCACATGCCTCAGCCTCAGCGTGGGAGACACCATTGCTCTGGCTTCACTTGCCGCTGCCTCCTGGGGCATACCAGTGCATGACCCACCCCTGCTGGCTGTTGGCCTTCTGCCATCCCAGCATGGTGTCCAGTCCTTGCTGACCACCACCCTGGCACCAGGGGGGCCCTGCACTCGCTGCCAACTCCAGCGTGGAGTCTGAGGTGGTTTGACACAGGCTCCTCGTGGGCCACCAACAGCTGCCCAAGAAGAGGCTGATTACGTGTGATGCCAACACTCTCAGGAGAACCAGGGGTGGAGCAAGACACAGTTGAGTAGGTGCTAGAACCATCCTGTGTCTCCCTATGAAAATCTGTCTTCCCCACCTTTGATCAATGGGCATTTCTGTGCCATGCAGCAAGAGAAAATGCTTGAACGCTGGAAAGCTTTGCCTTGGTTAGCTTTGGAATCAGTACCAGTTCATAAAAATGATGAGGTTGGGGTGAGAGCACATAAAAATCACTCCCAGTCCATTCCCCCACTCAGCTGGGTCTTTAAACACATATGTGATACCTGTGCAGCACAAGTGTGCTCGGTAATTGCAGCAGGTCCTGAGCAGCTGGCGGCATAAATTGGTTTTGTGTTCAGAGTCCATTCCCAGTCACAGCTCTGGGGGGATACCTACCTGAGGAGCTGCGAGCTCCAAGGAACAGATTAAAATTCGTTTTTTTGCTGTAATTGTCATTTGGCAGCAGCTAGCGTATTTAACAGCAGAGAGAGAGGTGCCAGGTAGGGGTGTCAGCTGATCAGCACCAGCTGATAGGTCTGTTGGACTGCACACTGTCCTTCAAAGAGGGTCAGACTTCTAGGCATATATTAAGTTCGGAGGATCAACACTGTATGGACTTGAGGAGGAGGAAAGATGGGTCAGGTGGATTTATTAGCTGGACCCTCACCAGGGAAACTCCCCCAAGAGCCACTGCCCATTTTTAGTCCAGCTTGCATCTCTTTGTTCCAGTAAGCTAAGCCTTTCTTTGTTCCCTAATAGGACTGTCAGCAAAGCCAAACTTCTTTTAAAAATGCACAGTGAAAGGAAGTTGTCGCTTTTGAAATCTTCAGAGCTGTCTTCCTCCTCTGAACATGGAGCAGGGTACTTGTCCAGACTCTCACCACTGCCAGCCCTGGCTCCTGGGGACACAGAGCATTTCCCACCATCCCTGGAAGCAGGAGGCTGAGCCTGACAGGCTGACCTCCTCCGGTTCGGGGCCCATGGAGTCCAGGCAGCAGCAAAACCAAGCTTCCACGCTGGGAGAAGTGCGGTGTGTCCCAGGCAGGATCAGGAGAGTCTGGGTGCCTGTATTCAGCGGGAGGCTGAGCGCTGCTGCTGAGCTGAGGCTGGAGCCAGCCCGTGACGTGCGGCAGTGTCAGCAGGAGGCTGGTGCTCCCGTGCCACATTGGGGCACAGTCACCCGGGAACAGGGCGAGCTCAGTCCCCGGCTGTGCTCACTCACAGCCAGACGTGTTTCTGCTGGTCTGACCAGCTGGTGCTTGTGAACCACCCTGACCCTTGTGTTCTCACCTCACCAGTTGTTTTCTCCACCCTTGGTTGTTTTCCAGCTGCCTTACCTCACAGCCAGAGGAGTTCCACGCCGTCGAGTGAGCTCGCAGCCACGCCGCCGGGCAGTCCCCACCACATCCTCACGTGGCAGACTGGGTGAGTGTCCGTGGGGTCAGGTTAGAGAATCCACCTCTCTCAGTGCCCATGAGAAAAGCCTCCCCACACACAAGCAAAGGGAGAGCACAGCTAGGGGGAATGTGTTCCATGTGCTCCGTAGCCTACATCCACAGGGAGCATTTCCAGTGTCCCACCCGTGCTCTGGTGGTGGTGGAGCTCTGGTTTAGGCTGAGCAAGACACAGCTGAGCCATCCACACCCAGCAGCACTGCTCCAAGCAGTGTCAGATCCACAGGGAAAGAAGCCTTGCAGGTTCCTCCTGCTTGGACAGTCTCCTTGCTCCAATCTTCATATGTTGAAATAGCTGATACTTCTTTTTTTAGCAGCCACCACACTGTCCACACCAAGACCTCCTTGCAAAGGCAAGGTTCAGTGCCTGCCACATCTGTGTGTGCAGCAGCCACATTTTTCTGCTCAGTTTTCCCCAGCAATGTGTCTGCATGACTATTAAGTGCATCTTTTTTCAGCTACCACTCACAGGAACATGCTTCACCAGTGTGAGGGAGTCATTACACACAGGTAGCCATTACTCATGTAAATACAGTAATTGGGTTCTTTGACACCTCTTTGCAAGGCAGGGAGTTCCAGGAGTAAACAACCAGCCTTTTGCAAGTTCCCATGGGTATTCTCTAGCAATCACCTGTAATTCTGTCCTGCCACATGAAATAAAGGTTGTTTCCAGATCCCATCTAACTCAGCCCATCCCAGATTGTGGGATGAGATTTTAGTGACATCAGCTAGATCTGATACTACAGTCTTCAAAATACCCTAGTCCCTTGAACAGGAGAACAGATCTGATACCCTAAGTCATGAATTGGGACTAATTCATTTCACTGTGCAGCCACTGGAAAATCTCAGCTCTTTAATGACCCTGGTCACCCATGACCAGGTTTGACCTCTGGTTTTACTCTAGCACTGCTTGTGACTGCCCTTTAAATTGGAGATGAGAGAACCATAGCCACAACCCCTTAGGCTTACCTGGATTTGAAATTCACACATTTGACATCCAGCCTCACATGGTCTTTGCATGTGCTTCCAGCTTCAGAACAGGAGAATCTTCCTGGTCCCATTTCCCAAAAAGTCAAGGGATAGCAAGATAGGCAAAATGGCATCTACCTTTACCATATCCTGAAATTTCCACTATTAAGGGTTTGAGTCTAGACTCAACTATTAGTCTCAGTCTCCATCCCAATCCTGTTTCTTCTCAATATCTCCATAATCAGAATCAAAACTGATGAGCAGCCAGCTGAGACATCTATTTGGATAATCCCAGCTTTTCTAATTTTTCCATTTGAGTCCTGCACCCTGTCCCTCACTGCAAAAACGCATCAAGCCAAATTCTCAGCTGGTGAAAATGAAGTTACCTGGATTTATGGCTGAGGCCCTGCACCAACAACCAGTGCAAAAAGAATTGAGACAAATCAGCACCTGTTTTGTGCCTAAGCATAGCACACAAGGAGTATGTATATAAATACAGGAGTGGGTACAGTCTGCCTTTAGATACACAACACAGACTCCCCCACTGCACGAGCAGCTGTGCCCACCCAGCAAGACTCTACAGATTGACAGTTTTCCCCAACATGTTTTTGTGTCACTAACTTTTTCTAAAGATGATTCATCAACTTATTTCCCCACTGGATTAATAAGCTCGTAACAATGTCTGTGTCACTTCTTTTCTTTAACATTTCCTCTCTCCTCTTTCCTCCTTTTTTGCTCTCCTTTGTTCAGAGAAGCAACAGACAACTCACCCACTATGGATGAGTCTCAGTCTCCAACCCACCAAAGTACTGATGAATAGAGGTATAGTAAGGGGACGTTTTGTTCTTTCCTCCTCCTGCCTTACAGTCCGTGAGCACAGTGCGAGTGACCGGCGTCCCGCTGGCCCGCCGGAGCAGCCCCGCAGTGCTGTGCCCGTTTGTCTGCCAACAAGGCTTCCTTCAGCTCTTGGAAGAACAGCTTGGAAGCATTGAATCCCTCTCTGTGCCTTCTCAGCGAGTCTGCGGCTGTGGCACTTTCCCCTGTGAAAGGGCCTTGGGGCCAGCCCGCTCCGTGTCCCTGCAGAGGCTGAACGGGCACAGGGAGCGGGGGCGACACATCTGTGGCTCGGGACAGTTGAAAGCAGCGTGGGCAAAGTGCTGTGGGAACAGTCTGGGAGCAGCCTGGTGGGGAGATGAGCTCGGGTGAGCTCGGAGGATGCGGCTGGGGCTCCCGGCCTCGCTCCAGCCACAGATCCATCACCCCTTCCTCCTCTCCCTGTCGCAGAGCTGAGGCTGTTTGCAGCAGCAGCAGAGAGATTTCATGGAACGAGGAGCAACCCTGGCCCCGTTCCTGTGGGAAGACAGAGGGGGAAGGGTGGAGGGAACAAAAAAACCCTCAGAGTATTTCTATTTTAATTAAACTGCAGTAGCTGTCTGACACTCATTTGAATCTACAACCATTCACAGCTGGCATCTGTCAAGTATTTCAAGCCCAGCTTTCTAGAGATATCCCATAAACCTCTGTACTCCAGCACAGAGCTGGGAAACAAAAGGCTCTTTAACATGCAAATAGCGATGCCCTTGCTCAGGTTCCTCCCAGACACCAATCCTAGGGAAACCAGGTGGAAAACAGGGCAGAGGAAGCAGGAGCTGCATCAGATCTGAGATCAGTCCTGTGAGGTGGGCAGGGAGTGGAGGGAGAAATGAGAATCCCTCCATAAACAGACAGAAAATACATCTGCTTTTGGCCTCAGAACAATCTCTAGTTTGGAAGTCAGTTCAAATCAAAGTGTGAGGGAGAGACATCAATTCTGGCTACTACTGTGCAGATATAGCAGTCACTTTTCAAAAGATCCAGATTTTCACCTGAGTGCATTCCTCTGGCAAGGAGCTCTGCAGCCTAAGCCAGGAGCTGACCCTGATTGGAGGTCTTAACATAAACAGCACAGAAAATTCTCATTAACTGTCTTGTCTGCTCGGTACAGGCAAAGAAAAAGCCAGGCAGCAAAAGAAGCAGTAGCTTGTCAGAGATGTGCCCTAAGATGAGGACTAGGCTACTACAACAACATGGTCCTTTCCACATCAGACCTGGCACGCTCTCATTAATTCCTGCCTGGTTCATCCCTAGAAAGCCTGGGAACGTAACTCTGGGATTGCCAGGTGATGCACAAGCCTCTGCCCAGAGCAGAAGTGCTACAGGAAAGTGCCACCACCCTCCTCCTTCCATGTTCCCACTGGGTAACAGCCCATGGCTGAGAGAGCTGCTCTTAGGACTCGCTCCCTGGAGAGCATCCTATAGAAGAATCTCTTTCTCCCAGCTTAGTACCAAGCAGGACAGCAGGCAGAGCCCTCAGGCAGGGCAGAGGCACAGCACTGCTGCTGTACCTGGCGGGGGAAGAGGACACAGGCAGAGTACACTGGGGTCTGTGAATATCCTGCACTCCTCTCTACCATAATACAATGTTTTATGCTCATGGTTGAACTTTACAGGAGCACTCACCTGTTCTAAAAAAATTTCCTTTCTCCTGCAGGAACTACAATGATAGCTGTTTCCTGGATTCTCCCCTCTATCCAGAATTAGCAGATGTCCAGTGGTATGGGCAGGAAAAAGCCAAGCCTGGGACTCTAGTGTGAACCCCTGACCTCAAGTTAATCACATCAATGCCATTCTGAGATCACCTCACTGCCTCTCATTTGCCTTACCCAGATGCACTGTCACCCAGCACCAGCTTCAACTCTAAGCACTTTTTTGACGATGCAATTCAAGACAACCTTTATGGAACACTGGCCCTGAGACATCCACCACGGCAGCGCAGCACATCCCACTGCCAGACAGGTGCCCGCCCCTCCCACGGCCATGGGGCAGTGGGTGGAGAGGAGCAGCCATCTGAAGAGTCAGTCAGCAGTTTAAAATTTGGTTTTGCTTTGAAAGAATGAAAGCCTTTCAAGGCTTCTATCAAATCTTAGTGTTCCGCGGCACAAAACAGCAGTAAGAGTTCCATGACCTGCGAGCTGAAACCAACAGCGTTAGTTCTAAGGGTGTGGGGATAGGACAGAGGCTGAGCAATGGATACCACAGTCCTGAAAGTGCATCTCTTCTGAAACAGTAAAATCCCGTCACTTCAGAGATGTGTCAGCCTCACAACCAGATCGCCACTGCCGAAGATCCCCACACCACTGTTGGCAGGATGTTTGCTCAGCAAGCTCTAGCTACAAGAACATCTCCCTTCTTTAACTCAATGGCAGACACGGCCACCCCCTGCAAAATGACATTTCCTTCTTCGCTTGGAGTCCACCTACACGCAAGCAGAACAACCCCCGGTGCTGCAGACACACCAGAGGTCTGGGCTGGTATCACGGCATCACTGTCTGCAAGCCACTGTTAAACTGGACAGACAAGGTTTACAAAGGCATTACCTAAAGCAGAGGCAAGTACTGCACTCACCGCATCTCTGTGGCTGGCACAGAGTGCCCACCAATACATGGAGAGGTTGGGATTGCATTGGTTGTTTTGATAAAGATAAAAATCGCCATAAAAAAACCTTTCCACAAACAGATACAGCCAGTGAATTCGACTCGATTCCTGCACAGAGCGCTAACGTGAAATCCAAGGGGAAGCTCATCGCGGTCGAACCGGCACGGCCCAGCTGCGCCCACGCTCCGGTCCCACTCCTCTTCCCCTCGTTAGCAGCAGTGTGGCAAAGGGCTCGTCACCCGTGTGCTGCCGCCTGGGAGAACCGGTCTGTCGGGAAGCGGGAAGGCTCCGCAGCGGAGCGGGGTTGAGGAACCAGCGGACAGGCAAACCTGCCCCTGGCACGAGGCGAGCGCAAGGAAGAGAAGCGGCTGATGAGGCGTCGGGCGCACGAGCGAGAGCCGCGGGCACCAAAAGGAGTCGCGCGAGCGCGCCGTGGAAGGAGCTGCAAGTTTACACATACTTCTGAGCAATGCTTTACACACGTCAAGCCATGGAACTTTCAAAGGCCTCAAAGACACTTTTGTAACGAACAAGTGCACAATCTGGGTGGATGTCGAGGCTGGCACGTCTGGTCTTCACTGCGGTGCTATGCTGTTTTTATTGCCACTCGATGGGGGCAGGCGCCCGGCCTTCCCCCGTTGGTGCGTGCAAACGATGATTTCCTATGGGAAAGGCATTAAAAGAAACGGCTGGAGGGGGTTACTTTGTGAAAAGCAGAAGCTGAAGTTAGCTTTAGTTTAAGGAAAAAGGAAAAAAAAAAGCGTGAGTGTGTGTGTGCGTGTGTGTTCCAAGAATAACAACAGCGTCTACCAGACAAAGTAGAGTGAAACGTTTCAAATTAAACACGGCGACTTGGGGGGCTGCCACACCTTTTGGTATTAAGATTGCTGGAAAACTGCATTCCAGGCTTTAAAAGAGAATGGGTTCTGCGTAATGAGGCTTTGAAAAATGACGGGGTTTCTAAACATTAATGCAAGTGGCCCATGCCAATTCCTTTCTGCAGCTCACAGCAGAAATGTTGGCTTTGGTTCCCTGCACTGCTGCCTCGCATCGCTGGTCAGGCGGGGAGGTGGCCTTGCAGAGATGAGACAGCGAGGGGCAGAAAGGCTGTTACTTGTCCAGGGAAATCTGTGGCAGAGCCAGGATTGGCTGGGGCTCTGAGCAACCTCAGTGGAAGGTGTCCCTGCCCTTGGCAGGGGGTTGGAACTGGATGATGTCACTTCCAACCCCAAACCCTTCTATGATTCTATGATGAAGAAACTCTTTCATGTTTACACATGAAGCATAAATGAATTAGCCCTCTGAAAAAAAAAAAAAAAAGGCAACAAAAACACTGGCAAGGGGTTTTCAAAGGTGGCCACACAAACCTTGTGCTTCTGGGCCTCCCTGAATTATCACCCTGGGATTACAATACACTGTGACAATAACTGAAGCCTTATTTTCAATTCCAGAAGAACAGCCAGCAGTGAGATTGTACCTTTATCTGGACATGCAAAAAGCTGTTTTCACCATCTCTTTGTGCTTTGGGGTCTTTAACATAGGAATTATTTCAAGCTCCTAATTGGATTTTTAGCTGGATAAGAGATAGTACTGATTAATGACATTTACTGATAAGATTTGGTAGCTAAAGTGAAAGGATTAAATAAGGACTAAATTAAGATACAGCAAGTAATTTAGCCCAAGGATTTTTAGGGGCTCTGAGCAACTGTCTGTTTTCTTTTTAATTTCCCTGGTAAGTGGTTTGGGTTTGGTTTTTATTTTCTGTGTACCTTCTCTTAATTAAAAAGAATTCAACAACAGCGGCACTATGAGGCCTCTGGGCACTACAGGAAGAAACATTAATTCCTCCAAGACCAGCTCTGCAGTTTTGCAGCAAAGGTTAAAAGGTGGCAGCCCTGAAATTAGGGGGGGAAAACAAAAATGTTTAGCCTGAATTGCAAAAAGGCTGGAGTGGAGAAAAAGCTTTCTAGAAACGGATTGAGTTTTGCTTTGTGTTCTGCTTTTCTGGTTTGCAATCAAGGCACATGTGAGCAGCCAGTCTGGTAGTAAAGACAGATTAAGTAAAACAGGTTTTACTGTTTAGCTCAATTCAATTAAACACAAATGTACATAAAATGTTAATCATATGAGATTAACATATTTAAGTATAACACGGAGGGGTATATACATAGCTATTATAGACAAGCACTTGACTACCAACTTAACCCCTCCTTTCCTTTTTTATTTTTGAAGGCTCCATCTGCCATAAAGCCACAACCACGTTTGGTCTCCGTGTCTGACACTCCCTCTGTGTGGGCAGGAGCCGGGGGACGGTCCTTGCACGGGGCCGTGCTGGGAGGCAGGGTTTATTTTTAAATGATATTATATGCAGTCGAGTGTTGAAAATGTTGAAACAGTCCAATTTGTTTTCACTGTATTAGTTTTAGTTTCAGGCATAGCCAATCCCCATTCAGGTGCTATCAGATGACCAGTTACTGCTTAGTTAACTAGATGTAAAGTTTTACATATATATTAATGTCAATAGTTTTATTACAAGTTGTGTAAAATGGACTCTCTAGTTTAAAAAAAAGAAAAAAAAAAGAAAAAAAAATTAGGTCTCTCCTGAAACTGACTTTAGAGCATGGAAAATGATTTTATTGGATTCTGTTCAACTGTAATCAAGGAAAAAAAATATGTATGTTGTAGAAAAAGTTGCAGAATTAAAAAAGATCTGCTTTTAATTTATTCTTTTTGTATTAAGAATTTGTATAGTTACCTTTACATTTTGCAAAACGGTGTTGTCAACACTTCCTTATTAAAGCATTTTCAAATTGAAATCTTGCCGTGGTCTCTTCAGGAGGACACAGAGCCCAGGCTGTGAGGTGCTGGGTCCAGATGTGTGCACAGCTGGCCAGGGTGTCCATGAGGGACCGGGTGCTCCTTGGCTGCCAGGGGGCCTGACTGCAGGGAACACTGGGCATTCCCCCAAAAAAGCCCATCCTTTAGAGATCCCTTGGGATTCAGCACCCAGCAGATCCATGCCCTCTCCATAGCATATTCTTTGAAGCTCTGGTCCCAGAGGCTCAGGAGAAGAAAGAGTGTGACTGACTTCCCACCACTGTGGAAAACAAAGTCACAGAAGTCGTACTTGCTTCCAACACGTGGAACTTGAAGTAACTGAAATTAACACTCACTCACGGGAGCTGGATGCCAAGTCGCTGCCGTTGGCAGCAATGCCAGTGGCTGTGGGACAGGCTTGAGCACCAGCACGCTCCCTGGTGCTCCGAGGAACCGCCTGCTTGGTGAGTTCCTGAGGGAACCCACCCCAACAGAGGCTGCTCTAGCTCAGTGGGGCAGCAGTGACTCCTGCAGAGGGTTAGGGACATCACTAAACATCCTTGTTGTCCCTTCTGTGGGCAGCAGTGACCCCTTTGGCCACCCAGCACTCCTCCAAAACCACAGGCAGCTTCTGACAGCCACACACTCTCACATGAGGCCTCCCACACTTCCCAGCACAATTGCTTCCTGCTCCTTCCATTTATTCCCACTGTCCAGGGAGCCTCTTCCCACCCCAGCACCTCCTGTATCATTCACCCAATCCCCCCACACCCCACAGGGAGCACCCGGCACTGCTGAGCCGGGAACCATCGCGTGCAGTGAATCCCCAGCAGGGTTTGGGATGGCACCCCACAGCCACCGTGAAGGCACTCTCTTCCCCCTGAGAGGCAAAGTCACCTAAATCCCACTCAGGTTTATTCTTTGGGCAAGACTGGATCTGTGGTGGTGATTCTGTGGTGGTGATTCTGTGGCAGCCAGCAGGAGAGGAACCCAGTTCCTCCATAAAAATAAACTGATCCCTCCTACATCTACCCTAAGAGCCTTTCCAGCAGTACAAATAGCAAAGAGGGAATTGAAAGCATTTAACCACCATCAGGCACGATAATATCAATATCAGACAGGTACCACGTGGGTTGAGAGTTCACCTTGCACAGCCCCTTCAGCTGCTGGGCTCAGGAAGGGGTCAGGGACTGCAACAAATGACCAGGCCACTGAAGTCCCAAAACCACTCCAGACACCACTACGGCAAACCTATGACTTCATCCTAAGGCTACAGGTCTTAGGATTCAGCTGAGTTATTTCCGCCTAATGCAAGAATTATCAGAAATAAACATCTGGAAAAGCCCAGAGGGAAAAGTCTAAATTACTAAACTGAAACATACCCTCCCAACAAAAAAAAACCCCAAACTGTCAAGCAGTGTGACAGCTGCACCACACCCACTCCTCCCTAAACTAGACTCGGGTTTGGGATTTTTCTGGCTAAGAGGCATCATTAACTATTTGATCACGGTCTGGTAGCTGCAATTTGGGGCCATCCAGCTGCAGAGAGCCTCCAAGCGATGATGAGAAGCAGCTGCCGTAACAGTGTCCCCCCGGCCCGCGATCCCCTGAGGACCAGAGCTGGCTCTCACGTGCTGGACAGCTGGAAACTCTTACACAGACTTGCCGTGAGAAAATACTCCTCAGCCCCACGGCTCCCCATGCAGCGCCATTCCTGGAATTGCAAGGGGATAAAGTTCTTCCGTCGTGGGATTCATTCAAGCAAGGCGGCTGTATTTCAGGGACTGTCAGCAAGGAGGCACATTGCTTAAATTACATTCTTTAAAGCCTGATCACACTAAGACATTCCAACCCCAAACTCACATCCCTACAGGAGGCGCATCCCCACTCAAACCGGCACTCAGGGCACCATTAAATTTCTCCTCAATAATTAGCTCTAAAGCAGGAAGGCATAATCCATCTAGCACTCTTACAGATGCCCTAAGGAATCTGCTTCCTGCCTCCCACTAAAGCAGACGATACAACACTCCTTAAACCATCCCCTGGCTACTCACTTGCTGCAGTTTCCAGGGAAATTACAGCTCTTCTGAACAAGGGACAATATTGTCCCTCAATTATTCACAGAGTTCAAAACTAAGGTCAAGATGAAGATTTAGAAACAGCTCAGGAAATCGTCTGGGTGGGGAGAGGGATAAAGTTGCGGTGTTGCAAATGTTTCCTGTTGTAATAACACTCCAAAGAGTATCTGTACAGAGCACTGCAAAGCCAACCACCAGAAACCACTGTTAATGAAACTCTTCCATGCTCTTGACATCTGCCCAGCTTCTCCCCCCAAATCCCCTTCTACTCCCAAAGGCCCCTCCCCAAGAGCGGCTGAGGTCTCATCAGCCTCATTTCATTACTTCCGAACTGTCTAAGCTCTTGACATCTTCTCTGAGGTCAGACACTCCAGACTGGAAATCTCCTGTGTCCAAAGAGCCACTTCAGCATCTGAGAGTCTCCAGAAGAACCTGAAGTTCCTCAGGATACTCCTGCAAACTCGCTGCCAGCACACATCCCCCAGCATCGCCTCACTGTGCCAGGGGACACCGGGAACACGCACGGGAGTTCCCTGGTCACCAAGGTCACTCCCAGAGAACAGGCAGCAGTTCCTGCTCCACGCTGCCAGTCGAGGTGAGGACCCAGACAAACCCATGCACAGGAAGTGGTTCTGCTTTAAACAAACCAAGTTTCAGCATTTCACCGTTTATGCAGAATTAGACATCCTTGCTCCCATGAGTTTCCTCACCATTCCCAGTCAAGATGCACAATGGCAAAGATTTGTGGCTGCTAGAAATACTGTTCATGGTCATGGGAGGTCCTAATTATTTTCTCGGCAATGCCCAGCAGACTGAAAATTTTCTCCAGATGTATAAAAATGGAATTTGAAAACCTCAAGAGCCATCAGATTACTTCCCCCAAGCCCAGAAGGTTTATATTAAAAATGTCATTACCAAAAAGAAAAAAAAAAGCCAAATCAGATACATTCAAGATCAAAAACTCTTTGCACTGAGGCTGAGAAATATATAAACCTTTTTTTTATTCCTGATAAATACCACATGAAAGATTAGCCAATAAAGTCTTTATATTTACAGAAATAACCAGGATTCAGATTCAACTGCTTCCCTCTAATCATCTCCCCACATCAGTCTCCAATGCAAAAGCAGCCAAAAAAAGCTCCACATATGCTCCTTGCAGGGCTGAGACTCACCTAAAGCTCTAAAATATGGGAAACAGTTCAGTCTGCACAGTTCCCTGAATAACAAACTGAAATAAAAGCAGTGGTCATGTGCATTGTCCCATGGTCACTGTCCTGGTCTTAACATCCTCAAAACTCACCCGCTCTGTTGTATATTGGATGTGTTCAGCAAAAAGAACAGATTTAAAAATAAACCTAAATAAATGGGGCTTGTAAAAAGGAAGCTGTAGAAAACCTCCTGCTCTCTGCTTTTTCGCAAAGCCCACCCCAAGTTCCTGTTGCTGCTGAAGCACAAACTCTGCCTCTTCCATCCTCTCTGGGCCTTGGAAACCAAAATGTGAGTCACGGCCTGGCCTCTGCAGGGCCTCACAAAGCGTTGTACTCCACACACTTGGATGGGTCTGTTGGGAAGTGCTTCTGGCAAATGGTCATGAGCCTCTTCAGCCCCTAGGAGTTAACAAAACAAGGATGATTCTGTAATAAAGCCGCAGCTGTTGAACAAACTTAATAGCCTACAGTATTTTTAAGCCTAACAAGAAGAATTAAGAAGAAAAGGCTGCTATTTTGGGGTTGGAATATTTTTTTGGTTGTTTTTCTGTTCAAAGTTTCAGGTTGTCTTCAATATTAGAGGAGTTTGTGGCATAACCAGAGGCTGCAGCTTCAGTCCCACCTCATAAGATTTACAGTGAAGGATCACAGAAATTCTCTAGTCCCTCTTTATCACCAAAGGAGCAAATGATCTCATAATAAAAGATATCTAAAAGAAAGCTGAATATCAAAAGTAATTCTAAAGAGCAAAAAGCAATTTCTGACACCAAAACAAGCTGCACAACCAAGGAAGAACCAAACATTTCTCAGGAAGAGAACACACAGGCAAACTGAAGCAATCAAGGAGAAAGGCAGAATGTGGACTTTTTCTCTTCAGTTCTTTCAAGGCATCAATTGCCAAAAACCAACATGACAGAAACCCTGTGATTATTTTCTTTCAAGTCAGGCAGAAAAGTCTAACGAAGAGGAAAGCCAACTGCTGTGGTGGAAGTGTAATTTAGCAGTGACATTGTACTCCAAGATGGCAGAGTCATGTCCCTGTCATGGAAGACAGCTCCTCATTTAGGGAAAAATGATTCAACTGAGGATGCTTTGGCCTTTTCAACACAGGCAAGCATGGAAAGTCTGTCCCAGCAGCAGAAAAACTCCTTGTTTGGAATGTTATGACCAGGGTTGCTGTCATCAGCTTCATGTAGCTGCTGGGAGCACAGGTAATATCCCATGTTCCAGTTTGAACCAGACTCATTAAACAAGACCCAGTATTTAAAATCAACATGGAGAACATACATGCTTAAAGCCAACTTTGTCTTGGTGCTTCAGTAAGTTGAGAAATTCAGAAGCAGAGATAAGAAACTCACAGTGGGAAGATGAACACAAAGATTCCTTGACCAACAGATGCAGCCCCAAAAGCAGAGAAGGGACAAACTGGGGAATTCATACACTTCTTCCACAAGGTATGTTAAGAGACACCAAGCAACACTCCAGAGTAGAGATCTTTCTGCTCCAAGAGTGGCAAATGGACAGGGGTGGCCAATTACTGACCAGCCTGGTGTAGTGGAAGGCTCCCCTGTCAGGGGAGTTGGACTTGATGGTCTTTAAGATCTCTTTCAACCCAAACCATTCTGTGATTCTATGAACTATTCACCAAAGTTGGAGAAGCAGCATTATTGTCATGCTGATTAACAGAGACCACAACAATATTATTTAGTTTAAAGCGACTTCATCCATTAAATACTTTCAAGCATAACTGGAGCCTGTCTCTGAAGATGCATAATCCACATGCCAATTTTCACCTTATGAAAGAATTGGTAAAAATTAATTTGTTGTCTCTGTAACTGTCTGGAGGTCCCTCTGACTTCACAATGGTATTTTTTCAGGTTACACTATTAAAAACTAGAGTTGAAGAGAAACCAAAGGTTATACTTGTAGCCCCAATACAAAGAGACTCACAACAGAAGGGGAAGTTGCATTTTGCAAGCAATTTCCTTGCAGACATCTGCAGAAGCTGAAAAGCAGCAGGAGTCCTGCTGCTGCAGCAGGAAGACATTCGTGTAAACCTCCTCTTCCAGGAGCTCTGAGGTCCATGACGCTGCTCTGGAGGCTCCAGAATTAAGCCAGAAGGTCTTTATCTCAATGAAACTACAACTGGCAAGGGCCAAATATATTTAACAGTACAAAGAGAGAAGACTTGTTTCCTCAGACCTGTCCACCCACTATGCTGAAAGGTCAGAGTAGAAAAACAGCACTGCTGCTAATTCCACAACCAAAAGTTCATGTGAGTATGAAGATGCACAGGAGGAACTAAACCTGAAATTTTGAGTCCACATTGATGAATTCATTTATAAATGCATTTATCTAGTTGCAGAAATAGACAGGACTGACTTTGACAGCATTAAATTCTGTGCATGATGTTTAAACCAGGAGTTAAGCTGTTAAGGACCTCAGGAGAATCAAGCCTGTCTTCACAGCTGCTTTGCTTTTCATGCAGGATCACAACAGTTCAGAAAAACCCATTAGACTGCTCCTGGCCCAGCACTGAAGAGTCTTCAGGTCCAGGATGAGCTACCTGGACGCTATGCTTGACCCCAACTAAAACTGTCCTTTTCTAGGACCCTTTTACCACATCACCTGAAATAAATATTTCTCAAAGATCCCCCAACAAAAGCAAACCTGTCAGATTTCCCAAGCTAACATTACCTGTATGTATTTCCTTTGAGTTTCATCGTTGAGCACGTGGGCCACGTGCTTGGAGAAAATCTTCTCGCGCCCCGTCCGCGCGTGGATGCCGACCATGGTGACGCCGATGGGCCAGGGAGCGTTTCCAATGGCCATCTGCAGGTAGGCATCGTTCGCCTGCAGGAGCAAGGGCAGCCCTCTCAGCACAGCAGGAACAGCACCACAGAGCTCAGCACCTGTGCGTTGCCAGGTGCAGCACAACACCCATTCCGGGCTCTCTCATCCCGGCGTCACCGCGCGGAATTAACCAGCTGCACGACACACCTTCCCCACACCATCCGCACGGAACGCTGCGGGACGCAAGGGCTTTGGACTTCCCCTTATGGAAAAAAACCTACACCACTAGATAAAGCAGTCGAGTTACCTGGATTAAAACCAAGGTTTAGTGGGATTATTTTCAAGGCTGCCATCTCAGATTAAATAAGGTTACGTTTGTAACCACGTTTGTGACCAGAGCAGTAGCAGCAGTAAATCAATCTGGAATTTCCTGATCAAGATAGCGGATCCCATTTCTAAAGCTGTAATAAAACAACATCCCTGGGGACAAACAGGGATAACATTCCTGGAGGAAGGGAAAATTGATAGAAGAAAAGGGAGAAAGGAAGAGAAGTACAGAGTTTAAAGGAAAAAACAAATAACAACTGAGAACCAGCGAGTGATGGATACAATTACAGAAAAAACTTGAAGGATGTGTAAGAGGACATTCCTTCTCTATGAGAGAGCAGCTACAAAACTCACTGATAAAGAGTTCATTTATCACCTCCTATGCAGAAACTGGACAATAAGAAGTAGCAATCACGACCAGTGGGTGCAGATTCTTTCCAGCTGGCACTGAGCAAACTGGGAGGTGAATAATGAACAAGGCAGGGGGTTGCAGACAGAGCTAAAGCAAATTTGAAGAGGGGACAGGACTTAGTCATCACCTACATGAGGCAGAATCTGAACAGTCTTAGCCAAATGCCTACTTGCTGACTTAAATGTACTTTTGTGATGACACAGTATGTGAACATGCAATTAGAGACCCTTGCTGGACTGTCACAACAGGGTTAATTAAGGCTGAGTGGACAACTTGCATTCTGGCATTTGCCTGTTGTCAACGCATTGATTTCAAAATTAAAATCCTTCAAGCTTTTCAACTAACAAAGCAGCAAGAATTTGTGGCTGACAGTATTCAGTAGGCTGCACAAAGCAAAAAAAAGCACAGAACACAAGAGCAGGCAAAAAGAGCCAAGTCTCTTAGGAAGCAAAATTGAAAAGGATGTATCTTTAAAAGCACAAGACAAAACAAAACCAACAACAACAAAAAAACACCACCAAAACTTCCAAACGTGTACTCAAGTCATCCAAAATCTCTCTGCAAAGTTTACTTAAAGCCAAGCACCTCCAGGAGAGAGGAGCACAGCTGATTAACCCAGAGATATACCACATTCCTGCATGCTCATTACTTTGAGAAGGTACTGGAAAGGGAATTTCCACATAATGATGACAACCAAAAGAAAAAAAATGCCACAAAATAAAACCCACTATCATACATCCCACACGTTCAGGTCTAGTTTCAAATGATTTGGATTAAACTTGTCTTAGATCATACACATTTTTTTCAGTATCAAAAGCAGGTTTGCTTCTTACTTGACAAATTATGCCAAGTCCTCACAAGAATAGTAAGAAATACTAGGAATTTAAAGGCAAAACACAGCTCAGTTTCCTCTGCACACACAAGCTGCTTCAGCAAATGCTGTTGGTATTTGAGTTTCACTTCTGAAGGCAGCTACAAACAAAACCTAGCACTGCCTCTGATCTTGTGCCCCAAAGTACTTATGCCTCCTCCAGTGAGCAGACTTTGTCCAAAAAAACTTTTCATTAACTTACCTCAACCTTACCAGGCCACCTAATGTGACCATAGACAAAGAAAGGGACAGTGTCTCATATTCAGTAAATCAGTTCGCCTCAATTAATTCCTAATTAATTAACCATCAACACCCTATTACCTATTCAATACCTTTGTTTAACCTTAGAATATCAGGTTTCCCGTAAAAGATTCCTCCGCAATTTAATATACCCATCTCTGAGAAAAAATTTCTTCATGTTTGCAAAGCTCTGCAGTTTCACAAACCTCAGGCTGTGGATCAAACACTGCTTGGAGCCTAACATTTCACAGCCATTTTTCATTTTGTTGGAATAGACGTTTTATTTCCAGCTAGGCATCTTCAAAATGAACAAAAACAGGAATGTTGAAGCAATAAACTCAATCTTTTACAACCAGACAGTGGGAACATGTTAAAGAGTGCAAACAAACATACCTTCACATATTCTCTTTGCAACATGAATTTAATAATATCTGTTATTGATTCTTTGATGTCTGCAGGAAGTGTCTACAGGAGAGAGGGGGGAAAGAAAGAAGAGACATATTTACTTCAGAACAGCAGCTCAGGAAAATCATCTTACTCAGCATTTATACAAAGTTTAGCAACTACCCTTGCATGAGGACTTGCACAAAGGAAAACATTTGTTATTTAGATGAATGATCTGAAGCAGGAGAGGGTAAGTGGTTACACCTGGTACCTAATGGCAAAGTGCAAAATGCAACCCCAGTTCTCCACCATGTTTGCAACCCAGCGAGCAGGGGCTGCTTTAAACAACAGCTGGAAAAGCAGTGGGGGGACAGAAGATTTCACTGATCAAGGTCAAGTCACAACTGGGCATCACGGCCTCTAGACACGGAAACTGTGAACACCTCACCCCTCTCCTTCAGTGAGGATAACTCTGCCCTAGGAAAGGTACTTGGAAAGCAAAAGCTGAAGTTTAGAGGTGATTTACCCTTTTGCGGAGCTTTCTGAAGAGCGGCCTCAGGTAGGACTCTGTCTGTTTCTGAGTGGCGCTGTTCAGCTTCCCCTGCACGCCCCGTTTCACGTAGTCCTCTCTGGCATTCAGCTCCTTGGCCCAGACTCCCAGAAGGAACTGCAGCAAGAAGCACATTTGTGTCATGGTGCCATCTAGTGACCTCCCCAGCACATAGATGGAACAGCCAGCAAGGTAAAATGGGGCTTTTTGAGAAATCTGAGTTAAGAAGGTAAGACCTCTTTCAGAAGGATAGGCAAGGAGGGACAGGAACAACCCTCTTATCTTAAATGTACACGCACAAATTAAAGCTTCAGCTCTTGCTGTGACTTTGATCACCACACCAGTTACACGAGGACTGGCTGACTCAACTGAGAGGCAGCACAGGTTTCTCTCCAAGAAACAACCTCCTGCTATCCACTTGAACCTGTGGACTTCCTTTAAAAACCTCTTATTTCACGTAACAGTATCAGGTGACATTCCAATTCAGCTTGCACTGTTCCAAGGAAACTCCTCAGAAAGTTTTCATGCCACAGTACTACAGAGAGGGAACTACAACTGCCTCAAATAACACGAAAATCAAAACCGTATTTATTTTGTCTGGAAAAGCAGGACCAGATTTTGAAGGACACAGGTCTCCCAACAGCTCTCTCCCAGGTCTGGCAGAAGTCACTGTTGTGACTAACAAAGGCTGTGGAGTGCCAAGCATTTCAAAAAACCCACATCTTACACATAACGTGTGAGTTTTTCACTCAAGCAGCTGAAACCAACCCTTCTATTCATGAAATGCACCTGCATGGAAGTAAAAGTATGACACAGCTACAGAATAATTAGGGTCTGTTACCTTCAAGAACTTTGTTATGATGTCCATATCATAGTGATCATCCCCCCGTCCTAAGGATTCTCCCAAAGCCTAGAACAGTGGAAAAAAAGGCCATTATTTCTACTTTGTCTGGTTTGCCAGCACCACCCCAGCAAAGCATGGTTCACTGCACCATGAACTGCAATAAACTCCACCAGAAATCCAAAACTCTGGTCATGAAACAGAATGAAACAGCTACATATGCTACTGAAATTCATTAATCTATTAAAAACATTTACATCACAGTCATTACGACTATTTCTGAAAAGTCAATGCAACAGTAGTTCTTGATTCATTAACTACTAAATTATTGGCATAATTAGCAGCTGTCTGACAGCACTGTATAAAGGCGAACTGTGGGTGCAGTGTATTTTTTGAGATTCCCAGAGCCATCAATTAACCTAATTATTTTGTTACACTGTTTCAATTCTCTGATGTACTGGGGCTTTTTACCATTTAATTGCAACTGTGAATTTGAGGGAACAAATCTAAAAAAGAAAAACCCAAAACCAAACAACAAACCTCTAAAAAAACCCAGCTGTATGTTCCAATACTCCACCTTCCTGCCAAAATCTCAAAACCGTAAATACTAAGAGCAAATTTTATAAACATTTTCCAGTAGGTATAGCTGGATTTATAATCCATTTCCATTGCCCTCACATTTCCCAAGTGAGTTTTATTTTAAAAAATCTTCTAGATTTGGAGCCAAATTCAATGTAAGCCTTTACACTCAGTTAAAGTAGCACAAAACTAAGATGCAGTTTTCAAACTTTTTAGAAAAAGATCACTTGCATGACTCACACCAAGCCTGCCCTACTACCACAAAAAGGGGTTATTTTGAGTATTAACAGATCAATAAAATGCACCTCCATTACAACTGGTATTCATTCTGGTACTGCAGTTATTTTAAACCAGAACCCCTGGTACCATAACAAAAAGGCCAGACTATTTCTTAGTAAGAATATATTCACTTAAGCTTTCAGGTATAAATCAGATTATTTCTTAAACACGCTTTTGGAAGGATGTTATGAAGATTAACTCCTGCAAAGAGTTTTGAAGATTAAGGGTAGAAGTCTTCAGCTCAAGTTAATGTGCTTTTCAAACCAGTACCCTGAAATACCAGGTGCTGAATGCATTTCCTGGCACTCACTCTCCGTGCACTCACACAAACACCACAAGATTCTTTGAGAACAGAGCAGCCATTTGTACTCAAGTTTCTCTGGAACACATTATCTCTGCACTTCTTGTATTTCCTGTGATCTGCCTACTTCTGATGCTCATTTTTTTATATCGTAAATGTTTTCATATCAAACATTGTTTCTGTGTGTCTATCTTTCAGAGTCCTTCTTTTCTGTATAGAGAAAATTCACTGGTACTGATCTTATCACCCTCTCAAATACTCACTGGAAAGGCTTTAGAATTTATGACCAGGTAATGTATTGTAGTTCAATTGTCTACTTCTGAAACCCCTGCAGAAGGAATCCTAACTCTACCACTATCTTTGCAGGCAACACCTGTCCCCTTTTGGATGAAGTGTTATAAACAAAGCCCACTTGAGTTTTCACTTATCTGCTGAAGGCACCTCCAGGCTTAGAAACCTAAATTTTCTATTTAAGAATAATTCAGAATGCCTGAGACAGCTGTTGAAAATAAGATAACTCTGTCTAAACAACCCAGAAGCTTTGTCATAGCAACATACTACCTCTAACACCCCTTAGTTAAGATCTACCCATCCCATACTTCTAGTTCTTCAATAGTAGTATTCTCCTCATGGACTTTCAGGTCATTCTGGGAGTCATCATCTCCTGCTTCTTGGCCGCCTACGATTTCATTCAGATACTGCTGATCAATCTTATCCAAAGCAGCCTTCAGGTCATTTCTCAGGCCCTGGAAAATATTAAAAAAATTTCCTAATTTACAAAAAAACCCTCCAGTAAATAAAAGTACTGTCATTGTGAGCATCCAGCTTCCACTTAAGATGCAAATTCTGTAAAAACATGCATAAGGATTTAGCTTTGTTCCCTGAATTTCACTGAATTCCAAGAACAGTTTCTGGATTGCTTCAGCACTTACCAAAAAGCAGGTGCATGAACTTTTGCAGTGTTCATTCCTATGAAAAAACTTTTTACAGTATTTTCACCAAAAAAGCCTGCAGGACAGAAACAGTTCTAAGACTTTCTTCAAAATATCTTCTCCAAGCAATGCACTGAACCACTCCAAAACAAACAAAAAACGGACCATAACCATCATCAGCTCTACAAGTCTTCACATCTGCCCTGAAAAAAGCTGTAAATAAGGTAACACTCCTCCAGTACGATCACATAAAACAATTATATTGTTTCCTTTTACTACAAATTACTTAAACGCAGCAGAATTTTTATATAGATTAACTGTTTAAAATCCTCCACTTTAGAAGAGGTGATTAAGAAAAAACCAATCAGTTTTAAACCATACATACTAAAGTTAAAAGGTACTTTCAAATAGAACACAAAACTCGCCTTAGTCACAGTTGAAGGATTTGCATTCTTGTCTTGAGACATAAAATATAAAGCTCTATAAAGGAGTATGACATCTCTTACCCTCAGATACGTTCAGCCACTCCACAGGGAATGGATACGCACAGTTATTTCCCCTCTTCTATCATCATACTTGGCTGTCTGGAGAGTTTCTATTAATCATTCAGTTATTCTAAAAATGTCTGAGCCACAAGGCTGGTGGTGACTGAACAACGTAGAGAATCCCCCTAGACAGCAACAGGAGTGACTGAAACATGTCACAAAAATCCAACACAGCCCTATTTATGGGCTCACTACTTTTTAATACTCCTGCGATTGATGACACTGGAGGGGAAGCTTTCATTAGCAGAGTTTTAATTTTTAGATCTGTTTATCTTTATTTTAAAGATTTGAATAGGAAAAGGCTTTCCTTTTATGGGCAGCCCCAGGAAAGACATTTAAACCAATTAAGTTCGCCACAAACTAGGGAAGAAAATGCAAATTTTATCACTCTGTTAGTTGGGTTGTAAATTTGGTTAACAGTGAATGCAAAAGAAACCCCAACTGCATCTCCTTACTTAACTGATCATTTCTTAAGACAAAAGGAATAAATTAGCTAAATCTTTTAGAACTGATGGCTACTTTAAAGGGAAGGCAGGGGGGAAAATGAAGTTTCCATAACAAGTTATTATAGCTCTGGAATCCAGGGATTTGAAAAATCACATATATACTAGAGACAGGATGCAGTCCTGCTCTTACTCACCTGTACCTTCTCAGAGATGCATATAATTACAAACACAGGTTTATTTTAACAGTAAATGACTGTTCTCCACTGGTTTAAAAGCAGGAGCTGCATAGGCTGGGGTATTAGTGCCACCTGAAGGGCCCTTTTCCAACTGACAAGGGCCTGGAAATTTCTAGGGTTCAATTCTCTAATGTAATTGTAATTGTGCACAAAACTCTGATATTTAACACAGTTTTTCAGGTAATAAATGAGACAGAGCACTGTCTTTGTAACTCTCTTTGTTCTCGACTACCCCTCCCTCCTGAAAATTAGCAGTTACTGAAAATGATTTTGGTAACTTTTATACGGTTACTCATAATTATCCCACTACAAATAAGTAACCAAGAGCAGGTCTTACCTTGTTCACTTCAGGTGCAAGAATTTCTATCTTCCTCAGACGTTGAAATGCATCATAATCTGTTTCTCCAAACAGCCTGATGGGCTCACCCCTCTCTCGTAACCTCCTGATAACCTGAAAAGAATCAAAGCACTCCCTGACACATAAAGGAAGCAAAATAAAATCCAGAATAACAGATTTATTTACTTTGCTTAGAATAACAAGCTGAGCTGGACTGGAGAGGAAATGGCAGTATTTTAAGCAGTAGAAAAATGTTCCAGATACTTTACAATCTAAATATGAAATTCCCACGGTATTTCAGTGAAAGGTCATTCCAAATATTACTGATCCAAATTTTGCATAAAATCCCAGGCTGTTTGATACAGCCTAACTTCTTCCTGCTCTGACTTGTTTAAACAAATACACAAAAATCATCCCTCTGGCAGAGCTTAAAAACCGTTTTCAAAATCACAAAGGAACTTGACAATAATCTCACTCACCTTTTTGTCTGGGCAATAAACATACTAACTGGGCAGGTTTTCCCAGCACAGCTACAAGATGATCTGCTCAAAATTCCCATCCTTAAGCTTTTGGAAAATACGAAGTCCCATAATCTAATGGGATAGTCACTTTAAAAGTAGATATAACAAGTGAAAAAGCCTCCCTCAGCTGATTCAAACCTCAAACCAAACACAAAACCAGCAGCCCCCATTACAAGTCCTGTAACACACGTGAAAAATAGTGAATATCCTGCAAAATTAAAGGGACGTGTGACATTCTTGGATGACCTCAGCTGTGAATTTCAGCATTTCCAAGATTACAGTGTATTCTGTACTTCTGAACTTCCTGCTTCTGCTTTGGGGTATGGATCTGTTTGTGAACTTAAATCCACACAGGCATTTTTATCCTTAGAAAGGGCCAGATCATCCCAGCTGCTCTGGTTTTAGGACTGTTTCTTCTAGAAGCCAAAGTGAACTTCCAAAACTTAGTTTCTAGATTTGTCTTCAGACCAATGAGCTACAAAGAAAAGAAGCTCAGGGAAAAAAAAAAATATCTTGGAAAAAGTCAGCATGCCATGTTCAGTACAATCCAAGAATAATGCTGATATTCAGGATACCACTACAGAAGCCATCTGAAAGAGCTGTAAAATGTTATAAAGCATCTGTGTAAATCCATAGAACAGAGTAGCTCTACCCATCTGTACTTCCCTATGCATTCAATTGGACAGCAGACCCCTGATGAGCAAAATTGATCATTAATTGCTGACTGTAAAAATGGAAGCTTATTATTTAATAAATCTGCCACAAAAAGCAGAGTTCACTGGAAGAAAACAGCCCTAACAAAAAATTTCAGATGCGTTTGCTGTAAACTCAAGGAGTCTGTTTGTAGTGATTGATTTTACCTCCTGTCTGGAAAGAGTCATTGGTAACTTTTCCTCTGCCAGTTCGAGTTCCAGCACTGGATTTGATGCAGCCAGTGGTTTCTCCTCCTCTTCCTGCTCCTGCACCTACATTCAACAGACACAGTTACTCATGTGCAATGGAAACAAAACCACATATTGATGTGAAACGACAGGAAAATACAGAACTCTGGAACACAGACTTTAGTATGACAATATAAACGTTTAGTTTCATAGTTTTATGGTCCCTAATTGAATTTCACTGAACAATTAAAGTTCTTCATAATACCCATAATTAACTAACACTTCTGCAGGTTGCAGAAAGCAGTCTCTCAAGCAAACAGAAAGGACAATTGCTGAAGTTTGGCTGTCACTTTAGCAGACAGATGCCAGCACTGGTGCCAAAAATAGCAAATCCACCCTCTGCCTGTTGATTCCCACCCCTGCTCCATCCACCCTACCCATGCAAGAGCATTTGCATCCCTGTGTGATGAACCAGAAGGGGGAAATGATTCAAACAGAAGATAATTTGACAAACACAAACACAGGTACCATTCCCAGCCCACTTCACTTCCTCATCCAGTTCCCCAGGACCAGCACGTGCACGGACACAAGGATAGAAGGAAAACCCCAGGGCAGGGAGGGAGTGGAGCTGCTTCTTTCATTTCAATACAGTGCTTTCTTTCAATACAGTGCTTATTACCTACTGCTTCAGTGAGCTGAGCACAATCAGCAATGATCCAAAGCTTCTTGCTGGGTTTTGAGAGATGCTTGTTTTAGGCAATGCATCTTTCTAACAAGGTTGCCAATTTCTTGCAGGTAAAAAAAAAAAACCCAACTACAAAAGACACATCTCCTCACAGAAACAGGAACTCATTTTCAACTCTTCTTAATCTAAAATAAGGTCCCTGAATCAAACAGAGCATTCCTTCTTCATGATTCAATATTTTAATAATGCAAAACAACTCTTTGATCAAAGTACATTTGAGACAGCAGCCATGTAACAACAGTTCCCTGTATTAGCTCAAATTCAACACTTGACAGCAGGAGCAGATTGCTGGTGGTAATATCTCTATAATAAAGAAACATCTCTAGTGCTCGCTCACACCTTGTTTTTTCTTAGATTCCTTATTAGAATTTACTTCCTTTCTGTACTTGCTAAAAGGGAAACAATCCAATTAATTCTAGAGCACCCTGCAGCACTCCCCATGCATGGGCAGCACAGTGTCAGCTCCAGTCTGTATTTGGGTTGATCAGTTTGATGAAGGTACTGGACAGTACTCTTTAAACTCTAAAAAAAATCTTTAAGAGTTTTTTTAAGTCTTTCAGGCCACTGTGCCAGCCTTGTACTCAGATGTCAGTGTGACTCTGTGGCTGGAAGGATCCAGCCCTGCAGCTCCAGCTACAAGATTCAGCCACAAATCTACATTCAATGCTGTATTAGCAGACACAGAAAAAAATCAATCCTGCAACCACAGGTGTTTGGAATGAACAAGAAAGGACAATCAAATCAATGTTTAAAACATGAAGGGAGGGGGGAAAATCAAACTTCCAACAGTGCAGGAAAGGAGGAATTCACAGGAGACAGGAAATAGTGATGAACTGTGTAAAAGTTTTTTTTAGAAAAATATATATAAAGAAATATACTCCCATAACAGAAGGATACATACGAATTTTAACTTACAAACATTCTTGAAATCATAAATAGCAGCATTGGGAGAAACTATTCGATCCATTCTGTTGGCTGGACTCCAAGTTACAAGCAGTATCTTTACCACAGTTATTTTGTTTCAGTGCTTTCTTCAAGCAAGTGAAATTACTACAACTTATTAAGGCTAAGCAAAGCAAAAAAGGCACCTGAATTTAAAAAGAAATCAGTCTGTGTTCCAAGTTTTATTAACAGTAAAGAACAAATGCAGAAATCTGGGAGGCTCTAAAAAGGTACTAAATTTAACAAAGTAACTTATTTTAAAACCATTTTCAGGATTACATTGCGCACCAAAACTAGTGATGCAGCAGCACAGGTAAGGCCACTTTAACCACCATGTAAGGTTCTGAAGAATTCAAGTTAATGCTCAAAAGGCATCACACAGCCATTTCCACTTGGAAGAGCGACTGGATTCACAGAACTTTCCCATGAACATATGCTGCACATTCTGAGAATCGTTTTGGCATTGATGTTCACATATTCACAAACAGATCAAGGTTTCAGAATAAGTCACTAACTGGGTAAAGGTCACTTGAAAACAAAGCTCCTATTTGTTCACTGTAACAGCAAACAAGGTTATGAAACTGTCTTCCCCAGGGAATGCATTCCCCCTCCCAGACCCCCATCAGGCAGGCAGGCAGGCACACACACTTGTAAAAGACAACAACATTCTTTCCATTTCAGTAAACTCTTGCCCTGACACCATTACAAGGCAGATAAAGCCTTCCAGATCACCCATTTGTTGCAAAATGCACTGGAGGTTACCAATTGTTTCTAAGATTTTGCCAGCAAAAACATAAATGCTGTTGTTGCCCACTTTCAGTGCTGGGTGCTTGATGGCCAAAACCCAAATACAAATACATGAAAGTTGGCAGATCTTTTTGATGTACACCCACACCATACTGATTTCTTTTAGCCATTTTGACAAAGAAAATTGTCTGAATGGATAAAATTATCCAAATGTGTCCATTTTTCCCAACAAGGGGAGGAAGGTGGCTGTATCAGATCCAGTGTTCATGCCTAACAGCACAATTTTAAAAGAAAGGAAGACAAGCTTTGATCCCGAGCCACTTCATGCTTTCCACAAATAAAAACAAACAAATAAAAAAAGAAATAAAAGCCAAACCATAACACAAACTTAAGTAGCTGTATATCATGCATATCTTTTCCTGCATTGAAAGCAGTTTTGGAAAGTCATACCTCTCCAGGTGGCTTCTCATTTACAGGCTAATGTATAACATTAACAGATTGAACAAAGAACAACAATTATCATTAACAACATTGATACTGTTGATAATAAAATGCAGACTTCAAAATAAACACACCAAGTCCCGAAAGAACAATTTCCATACCTTGTAGCCACATCTCTGGAAGTAGGCCTCCTCTTCCTTTTTAGCTAACTCACTGCGTTTGAAATACTTCTTATTTCCCTAAAAGAGAGGAGAGCTGTTACCAGTTCACAGTTTTGTGTGGCTGGGGAAAAACAGCTCAAACTTTCTTACTTGGCAGTGAATTCAGATACATCCTTTCCCAGAGATGGCTACATTGCCATGGAAAGGGAACTAGTTGGAAGCACCTCTGAAATCAGCAATATAGTTACTTTGCAGTATACATGTATAAGCAGAACTAAAAGTACAATGTGCTGTCCAGCACTTTAGAAAACACATATTCTTTGTCATGTAAGGCCTTGGTGGTCATTGGTGTAAAGCTTCACTTCAGATGTGCACAACCAGGCCCAGACTGTTTAGAAAAACCATACAAAACAAGTCATTTGACATTAAATCAAGGAGGTGGAAGAAATCACCTTTGTATACAGTATTTTATAAGCTTGCTTGAAGTACCTTTGTAGATATGTGCCTGAAAAGACATTCCAGACACACGACTGGAAAATGTGGCCACCCCAAAACATTTTCCTTGATTAGTACAACTATGACTTCTTCCTTCATGCTTTGCCCAACGCACAACAGCCTCCGACCGCAGCTCCCCACTTCAGCCTCTGAAGCTAAAACTCAAAATCAGACACCCCTGCAAGTGGCTCTGCTTTACTCTGGGGTTTTTAGGCACACACACGCACACCTCAGACCCTACCACAGCTATGGAAAGAATGTGGCTGTGGGGAGGAGAATAACCACAGAGTCCACCAAAGGTCGCACTGACTTTTCCCATCTCTCAGTGCCCGAAATAACCTAAACCAGCTCCAAAAGGCCACGGGACACAGTGAGGCTGAAGCCAGGCTGCATCTGCGCCCCCAGACCCCTCCTGGCTCCTGCGCGATCCCATCCTGGGTCACTCCCGCTCCTCCTTCCCAAATCTCGTCCCGGGTTTGGGAAACTCCGCCCTGGGCAGCTCCGCGTGCCCTTCTCCGGCCCATCCCGAGCCGCACCCGTCTCACCCCCGCTACCCTCCCCCGAACACACATCCCGGGCGGCTTCTCGTCTCCATCCCGGCCGCTCTCACCCCCAGGAGCTCCTTCTCCTCCAGCTGCTGGCGCTTCCTGCTGATCTCCCGCTTCAGAATGTCCATGGCGGCCCCGGGAAGTGCCGCAGGAAAACAACACCGTCACTTCCGGGGAGGCCGGGTCGCCGCACCGCGCCCCCTGGTGGCTGGGAGGAGCGGCGGTGTTGGGGGGGGTGTCAGTCCCTCCTCCCAAGGGACAAGTGACAGGACGAGAGGAAATGGCCTCACGTTGTCCCACGAGAGGTTGAGATTGGACATTAGGAAAAGTTTCTTCAGTATCCATGTAATATCATGCTGCTGTTGGAAGCAGATTATTTAAAATTATATATTGACCGTAAATGATGGTAATTATGGTACAGAGATAAAATACAGATGCTTACTAACAAGCAATGTAGCAAAAGAGGTGGAATATGACTTTTACAGGGGTCTTTCCCTGTTTTAGTACAGCTGGTTTTACAAAGGGGTGTTACTGACAGGTTCTTTAAAGGGAGCCTTCGTGCAATTTTATCAGTTGTCTTCCCTGTTTAATTTGAAAATCTTTGGGGAAAAGTCTCTCTGACTGTGTGTTTGTACAGTGCCTTGTGGGATGGGCATTGGTTGCAGATGACAGCTAATATCAGATAAATTGTGGCCTCAGGTATTAAGAAAAATTTCTTCCCCAAAAGGTTTGTCAAGCACTGAACAGGCTGCCCAGGGAAGTGATGGAGTCACCATCCCTGGAGGTATTTAAAAGATGTGTAGGTGTGGGACTTGGGGACATGGTTATTGGTGGGCTTGGCAGTGCTGGGTTAATGACTGGATTCAATGATTTTGGATTACTTTTCCAACCTAAACGACTCAATGAGACTGGTTACTGGCCAGTCATACAGGATACAAATTCCATGTGGGAAGGTGGGATGCCTGTGATGTCTGGTTTCTGCCTCTTTCAGGCCTAGATGACTGAGGTAGCTGGTAGGGACTGAACTCCTTAGTGTATATAGCCCAAAGTTAAATGCTTTTGTCATCAGGCACACAACATTCGTGACACAGGTAGTAACGTAAAGAAATCTCTTGTTTTGCTCATTTACCTGTTTTACTCCAGCTCTTTCCATCCTGTGTCTTGTAAACTCCAAGGGGTCCAGAAAAAGCTTTGAAGAATGATTAAGAACAGCCAGTTTTCACTATGCTTAACTTGATCAGGGGTATACCTCTCTAGAGGCAAAGGCCACTGAACCTGGAAGCGTGGAAGTAAGTCAGTGTAACTTTAGCTCCTCTGTTTTGCTTAGGAGCAGCCTGGCTGGTGGCAGCATCTCTGTTTCCTGTTGCTATATGCTATAGCACACAACAACTTTTCCCTCCCTAGGTCCTCTCAGATTTTTCTTCACCTTTAGGTCCTCCCAGATTTTTTCCTTGCCTTTCCCCATTGTAAGCTCCATTGCTTCAGTAGCTATTTTGGAAAACTGTAACCACAACTGGCTTTTCACCCACTTTAGATAACCTGAGCTGTGGGCCACGGCTTTTCCTTGCAGAAAGTGGCTTATTGGTTTACAGGTGTTGTTTAACCCCAGGCTGGAGGGTTCTGGATTTAGAAGTCATGCTCTGCTTTACCTCAGGCTTGAATGCAATCGCTTTGCAATGAGGAAGCAGGAAGAGTCCTCCTACGCTTTTTCATAGTTCTCCTAAAAGGAAATTATATCACATCTGATGGTGATAGGATCCAAGAATGTCTCTGTATGAGTCCGGGGGAAATGAGCCCACATTCGGGTAAGGGCACAAGTCAGGAAGCTGTAGGAATACTCTGTAGTGGACTTCATGGTAAATGAATGCAGATGCTTGTGTCAGAGCACCAGCTGCCCCCTCAGTTTACTGCAGAGTACACACAACCTTAACCTTGCTTCATTTCCTGCTCCAGTTTGACATTGGCCTGGTTTTGGCTGGGATAGAGTTAACTTTCTTCCTCGTACCTGGTGCAGTTCTGTGGTTTGGAACTAGTATGAGGATAACTTATAACACGTTGTTTTAGTTGTTGCTAAGCAGAGTTTATACTAAGTCAAGGACTTTTCAGCTTCTCACATCCAGCCAGCAATGAGACCAGGGGACACAAGAAGTTGGGAGAGGACACGACAGCTGACCCCAGCTACCAGAGGGATATTCCACACTGTATGGCATCACACTCAGGATATATAATGAGTGGGGGGAAGCTGGCCAAGCACTGCTGCTCAGGAACTGGCTGGGCATCGCTCAGCAGGTGGTGAGCAATTGCACTGTGCATCACTTGTTTTGTATATTCTAATATTATTATTACCATCATTATTTTCTTCCTGTGCTGTCCCACTGCACTGTCTTTCCTCAATCCACTAGTCTTCTCACTTTCACTCTTCTGATTCTCTCTCACATCCCTCTGCTGTGAGGGGAGAGTGAGAGAGCTCCTGTGCAGTGGCTGAGATTAAACCATGACAGACATTATATCTCAATTAGAGACAGTGCAAAAGGAAGGAGGAAGGCCAACTCACACACAAGTATTCACAAGAAAGATGCAATTACTGTCAGGTGACTCTTAAACCAAAGACCTCCCAGTTTGTAAAAACCAAAACAAATAAGGTGTCAAGGAGGGGTATAAGGGACAAGGAAGCAGTTGATAAGTTTATGTTGGTAACACAACTTTGGCAAGGTTGGAAAGTAATGCTGTACCTCTAAAAGGTGCCTAAAAGTTCACTAACAATGACTCAACTTTCCCAATTGCCCTTCTTCCACTACTCCTGGTTCTGTGCTCTCTTGCCTCCAAATCAAAGCATCCTATAATGTAAATTCCCGCTGTGGTCAAGACAGTTGTCTTGTCCTGTGGACAAGAAGTGGCAATCTACAGAGTACCACACCTCCCAAAAGTTACTGAATGCATGCAAATATATAGTTATGTTGGCTCTGTTTTTCTGAGGACATTGACCAATATCTCCCTGAAGAAGGAAAGGGAGAAAAAAATCTTTGGTGTCATCCATCTATCCCCTTGGGATTTCTCTTTTTGAAGAGAGGTTACAAAACCTTCTAATGTGTAAGAAGTGGTGGTATCTTCTTGTTCTTTCACTGACACCTCATGGAGAGATCCAGTCTCACTTCCTGTCGGATCTGCAGGGTAGCAAATCTGTTTAACTCCTCTTTGCCCTGAGGTCAGGGCAGCGTTTTCTGAGGGACATGGATTGTTGAGATGGTTGGGTCAGGTCTCGGCTGGACACTGTTCAAAGCTGCTCTGTTCCTCAGAACACCTTCCCGAGGCTGTATCTATGCCGGCAATTGGTTACGGTCCCTGCCTGCTTCGTTATGGATCTCTCCTGCTTTGGCTCCACTCTCCATTCACACACGATCCTTGGCTCTAGGGTGGGTATCTGGGGCTCTGCTTGCTGGACGAACTCATGGTGCATGTGAAAGCTCACACTGTGAGCTCTCGCCCTTGGACCATGCAATGGAAACTGTTCCTCCACACCACTTCTCTTAAAAGTCTCCATTGTTCTGAGGAGCCCTCAGGCTGCAGAGACTGTTTAACTGTCTTATGAAAGCAGACAATTCCTTCCCTGTGCTAGTCCCTCATCCATGCAATGATCCCTTAGATGATATCACTGCATAAGGTGTTTTTAACATGGTGAAATGTGTGCTTTTCCAAGTTGTATTTCAGACAATCAGTTTATCATATATGGCATTACTCTACTCATTAGAGTTGATTAGATCATTGCTATAAATCCAAAGCTTGACTATTTGTTTTTCACTGCTCCTGTTCTGCTTTTCAGGGCAATACTGCTGGTTTGGGACAACTATGGCTGGGCATTTCTGTCTCTCATGGAATTAATAAATGTGATATTTGCTGTCAGGGCTGTAGCCAGGCCTTTAAGATCTCCCAAAACCACATGCAGAGTCTTGAGAGCTCACAGCAGCTGAGCTTGGGTCTGGAAGCAATAGTGTTACCCACGTTTTCCCTAGATCCAGGTTTCCACAGACCTCTGGAACAACCCCACAGAGTTAACCGCAAAGCTACTTTGAAATAATTTCCTCCACAACATTCCATATGAAATCAAGACTGGAAAGGGAAATCTAGAAGTTACTCAAAATCTTGGAACATTCATAAGAGCCTTGTAAGCAATAGAAATACAAGCTTAAAACATATATGAGGTGTTTCATTCCAATTTCTTGCTAGTTAAGTGATTGCTCAGCTTTATCTGCTGCAAGCCAACTGTCAACTTACAGAAAGATTATTGAAGGCAGCTCAAATAACCCAGTTTCACTAAAATAACCCAGATGTCATCTATTCGCCAAAGTGGTAAAACGGATCAGAATAATTTTGGTTGCTCTCAGTGGCTGTATTCAGTCTACATTTAGTTGTTTTCAGGTTGTATTCAATACTTCAGGGGCATCCAGTTTCACTTATCTATTTGATATTAAAACAGAGGAAACCCCCAGCTCAGCCAGCATATGCTTCCACTCATACACAGGAGGCAGAACTGATGCCTTACAGCTGACCAAAATTGCAGAACTTATTTCAAATAACAAGGGCACAAATGACTCTTGGAAATCTTTTTCAGATAGGTACAGGATACCTTTTATTCATCTTCAAAACATTATAAGAAAAAAGACATTGGATAAAATTGCCTTTATATCATGACTAAGTATGTCCACTGCTGACAAAGGGAGCTCCACAACCAGGCTCACTCTTTTCTTTGTGTATTAAAGCAGTCCTTAACTTTTTGGGAGGGTTTAACCCACCTAATTCCCCAATCTTTGCCCCCAGCTTTACTTTGCTTACAAGTACCTCAAACTTGTCACACCCACAGGGCACCTCTGGGTGTTCTATCTGACATGGTAGTATTTCTGCTAAGGATTGCAGATCCTTCCCTACAGTTCTGACATTGGGGATGGGCCTATCCCCTCCATTTAGTCAATTTAAGCCACTAATACTAGGCTTGCTTTTTCTTATATACCTTTTCAAACAGTAACACACAATCTCCAGGAGGTCACAGCCTGAGCAACACTCAGCTAGAGGGAAGACTGAGGAAGAAGTTTGGGATAGCGCTCCACCATGGGTGTCCAAATCCCACTGGCAAAGACAATGAAAGACCATGGGCAGAAAAAAGTTGCCACACTTCTAAAAAACAGAAGTCTTCCAAAGAGTATGACATCTGTGCATCATGAAGGTGGTATTTGAATTTGGTTTGTTTTGCTTTTTAAAGTATCACTTGATTAGTTCTCATGGTAAGTCAACCCCTGCAGATCCTCTGTGCCAGGACACACCTCTGTAATGCACTGTTAAAATAGCTGGGAAAGTAGTGACATCCTTATGGATGTTACTGGTTAGTAAGGCTAGTGTGGCTTTTAGAAACATGCTTGAACTAACTGTTTCACTGATAATTATCCTCTGGTTTTGATTTTAGGAGCATTGTTTAGGTTGTCTATAGGATGCGTGAGTCATTCCTATCCCAGCAGCTTTATTATCTGTAAAACTGAGGTGGTATAAAACTCATTATTGCTTCTAAAAAGCTTTACATTTAAAAACAACTAAGTATTGCCAAACTGGCTGGTATATGAGATATCTGAGGAAAACTCTGTTGTTTCAGAAACAGTACTGGTAGCTCAGCTTATTGCACTGTGCCATCAGAGCCCCTAATGAATCGGTCCCAAGATGTCACTAGGGAGACTGTGCTTTTTTGCCAGCAGTGGCCATTTGTGGCTGTTAAAGAATCCAAAACATCTTGCAGGAAAATGATTATGCTGCTTTTTTTTGTTGTTTTGGTTTTGGTTTTTTTGCTGTTGTTAGTATATTTTTAGGTGTTCCTTCTAGCACTTCAGCAGGGCAGGGCAAATGATGTGAAGCATTGAACATACTCCCAGCATCAGTCTGCACTACAGATACCCGAACAACAAACTCCTTCCAGGAAAGGTGCAGTTACAGGACTAATCCCTGCAAATGCAGACTGGGTTGTCAAATTGCATGCGCTGAGTTTTAGATCCATACAATTGTCTCTTTCTTCAGTCTTCCCCAAAGCAAGGTCTACACTTAGCAACTCTTGGTTTGGAGACACTTTAGCTGTATTAACATAAACCACCACCCTAAACACCAAATACATCTTGCTGTATAGATAGAAAAGCTCATAAAAACACCTATTTTTCTTCCATTTCAATGTGTATAGAAGATAAATGGTTGAGCATAAAGTATTGTACTTCTGAGTTCATTAGCTTCTATTCAACACAGGCAAGAAATCTCTCAAAGTTTTTACTAAATGATCATAGTCCTGTGTTGTCAGTTTGATCCCTGCAGGATGTGTCCATCTCAGAGAAAATACCCATGCAGGTGCACTGACTGCCTCAGCAGAGAGGTCAGGGATTGAATGGGTGATGGAGTCTTCAGTATCCACACATCTCTAAAGGTAAATCCTGGGGGGGTCACATTAATGAAAATGCTGCTGTATATATCTTACTGCTGAATAAAAGCACCATTTTCAGATGTTGTCAGTCTCCAGGCTGACAGAGATTTAAAATTCACATAATCTCTCTTTAAAAAGTGCATGTGTGAGTAGATTTTGAACTCCATTGTACCTTGCAATGAAATTTCATTTTTAAGAACTGAAAAGCAGGCAGGTGGTTATGAATGTGTCTGAAGCTATTTCTCCAGCCTGAAATGTAAGTACTGTTAGAAAACATTTAGGAAAATAGAACATCTTAGTAGGAGCCGCAGCAACTTTTCATGAATTTATTTTAGCTTGCATCAGTATTCTGAGCTACAGGGATTATAATTTAGTAGAGAAACTCTCATTGGGAGAGGGGATTGATGGCGTTGAGGCAGCAGCCCTGTGAGTTGACAGAGATGCTAATATAGCCACGGCAGAAGTTTAGAGAGCAGATCCGAGCAGCTGGGTGGGCTGATAGAGAGGATCAGGGCAGCCCAGAGGAGCCATAAGAGGATCCAAATAAGTGGATTAGTAGCATACCAAAGCATACATTACTTTTAGTTTTCAAACTCCCATTGATTTTAGTGCAAGTGCATTTACTAATGTGTGGCAGGAGAAACGGAAGAGGATCAAGGCAGAATCGAGACACAGAGAGCAGATCCCTGTGGCAAGCTGGAAACGGCAAAAGGCTGGGCTGAGGAGGCACAGCGTAACATCCCCACATCAGTCTCAGTCAGGACTTAGGGGAGGATGGCTGCTGTCTGGGTTCATCCTGCAGCCTGAAGGAGCTGTCTAAGGGTGTTAAATGCTTTTGTTCCTGCAGCTGATGCTGCATTCCTTTTCCATCCGTGGCTCCAGTGACTGCATCGCTGCACTCTTACACCTGCCTTCAGCTGCTGTGACTGAAGCAAACTGACACAAAAATGGAGGTATGATTAGCAGCATGACCCTCTTGGAACTCTCCCTAGCAGGGGACTCACTGGGCTGCGGGACCCTGAGCTGAGCTTGCTGCATTTGTGCCTGCAGCATCCATCAGAACTGGGACTGCTGACTGCTGTGCTGGAGCTGCCATGATTGACATCGACTCCAGAATGACCCAAAGCTCAAATATGCCCTTTTGGAGTACACCAGCCTGGATTTACACTTAATCTCTTTAGAGAGAGGTGGTAATGATGCAAAGACACAAGCAGACTAAAATTTTTAAGCACTATTACTCTTTATATAGCACAAAAATTCAAAGTTCTAGGCAAAATAACAAGCCCTATTCATATTGTCCTCAGTTCCCTTGAAGCACTTGGATTGTGAGGGCAAAATTAGTGCAGCTCATGGTTTCTCCATGTTGTTGAGAAGCAGAGGATGTCAATGTATACAGGCAGACTTCTTTTATTCTTCCATATTAGCTTTCAAAAGAGCATTGTTGAGACCTTTCCCTCTTCATCCTCTAACCACATCTGTTGCTCAGACACCTTGGTCTCTTCTCCATTCCTCCCAGAATTCAAATCCAAACACTGGTTTGTCCTACAGAAGAGTTAATACCTTAATATCCACTTATCCCACAAGTATTGGATCAGAGTGGATGACCATCAAACTTTGACTCTTAGACTGCAGTGCCCTTCCTTGCAGCCTTAGTCCAAGCTGCACATAAAATGACAGAGAGGGGGAAAAGTCTGGCCTTACAGTCAAAAGGGGGTTTGCATTCTGATATGGAAATATTCAGGAGGTTTGCATTCTGATACAGAAACATTCAGAGGGTTTGTGACTGGACACACAAAGAACACTTTGTACATAGATTCAGTTATACTCTTTACTGTTGAAACAGTTCTGGAATGTTTTGGTCTCCCTGAGCTGGCAATCAGATGAAAACATTGGTCTGTCCTGTAATTTTTTTTCTTTTCTATTTGAGAAAGACTAACAAGCAGCAGAATGGACATGAAGGCATTTCAAAACTATGTTCCAAAGGAAAAAGAGAGTAACAGCAGAGACATGATATGTCAAGTAGTTGTTACTCAAACGGTACAGGAAAAACTTAAGGGAGATTGGAAAACAAGTTAAACTGCACTCGACTTCAGAATTCTTCAAGACATCCAGACACCTTCCTCTCTAACGACCCCGTTCTTGAATATGCCAGCCTGAAAGCCTGCTGAAAGGGAAGGTTTGTAGTAAGACAGCACAGCATCAACACAGCCTTTTGTCAGCTTGAGAGCTAAGAAGTATTGCCTACATATGACCACAAAACCACCACTGGAAACACTACTAGTTTGTAAGATCCTAAGTGCCATTCATTACACATAACTAACCAAAATAGCTCACCTATTAACCTGTCACCTGTGCAGCTCCTGGTCTCCAATTTAGCTCTTCACCCTTCTCCTGCTTCCTAATACCGCACAGAACTTCGTCACGCTCCAAGATGAGTGGTAATCATGGTGCTATTAATATGACAGTCAGCAGCCTCTTCCCACTTCACTCGGCCTCACATGGATTCCTTGACATTAGACTTTAAGCCTCAGATCAAATCACTGAGTTTATGAGACTTTCTCCAGTATAATTTTTCCAACTGAAAAGCTGAAGGAGTTCTTAGCGCACTCATTCAGTTCTCCTCAGCTCTAGGACTCCTCAGTCATCTTTGTCCTACCCCATCCTACTTTTACAATAATAAAATATTGTAATGAACTGGACACACCTGGACACAAAGAAAAAGTCTGTGACATCCTGATGTGAAGAGCACTGCTGCTGTTAATATGGATATATTACCAGATTAATTGTATCTAATTGGTGAGCTCATGACCTAGCATCTGAAATGAAAAAGAAAACCATTTTACACACCCAAAAATTGTTTGGAAAATGAATATCAGTTAGAATGGGGAGGGGCTATTTTGAAAGCAACCTGAAGCATAATAAAATGTTAACTAGGACACAGTCAGTGACAATCATACTGACTTGGGACATGTGCAAGATAAATCCCTTATTTAGTTGGCTAATTTCATGGCATTTTGAAAAACACATTACTCAATTAATGGGTTGAGGAAATATTTTACAACTGTTCACAAATATATACAAAATACTCCAAATTTTTCATATTTTTATCAGAAAAAAAGGACCTATAGGTTCTTAATATGTAATAATAACAATCTGATACTGAGACACGAACTGAAATAAAAGATGAAATTAAAAGCTGTCTGCCCCCTGGAGCCAGTGCACTTTATCCTAAATCACTTGGCTGCCACAGCGATGCAGCCAGCGACTATCTAGGGTCACACAAGGCAGCCATTCTAATGGGATAAAGAGGACTTTCATCTCCGCATTGCTCCAGCTGGAATAATGCAATGGTGGTCTGTGACAAACAAACAGATGATCCCAGTTCAGTTGTAGGATGCCCACCCCAAAACGTCCCACACCAAGCTCACAAATCCCCCGTACATGAGGAGCCCTTGAGTTTGTGTAGTTTTTTTCTAAAGTCCCAGCTAAGAAACACCAGCAGAACAGGACAGAAAGCTGTTTGCAGCTACCGGATCCTCCTACATGTTATGTGGATAACTAGAAGACTTTGACCTAAAGTCACCTTGTCCTAATTTTTAATTCACTTTCATGCAGATGAGATGGCAGGATCGGGGTCATGGTATCCACGCTGGCTCATACTTTCAGAAATGAACACTGAAAGATTTACTCATCTGAGTGACCACAATTAGGTTTGCTTGCAGAATCAGGCTTATTCTGAGTGAAAAGGATGGATCTCTCTAACTCACAAGAAGGAAAATGAGAAATACCAATGAAAAAGGGGATGTGCTAACTTTTGTAAAACATTACTGGAAACTGCAGCATCCAGACTGAAATGTCATTTCAAACCACGAGTGCCCTTTTAAGCAAAAAAATCAGCACAGGGAAGAAAGATCTAAATGGAGTAAGAGACCAGCTGATAAAACACTACTATCCCTTTTTCATAAATTATACCCCAAGATGTTTCACAAAATTCAGTAACAGAGGAAAACAGAAAAGACATTTTTATTTTTGTAGCGCATTCCTTTGGCAAATGCAGGGTAAAGCCCATCATGTGAGCTGAACTGTAAATGAAGGCCTTATGCTTTATAAAAATTCTCCTATTGTCCCAGGAAGGATGAGAGTCAAACACAACAGTTTCAGCAATGCTCTAAGACTTGTAAATAAAGTTAGCAGACAGGAATCAGCAGACTGCTTGGGGAGGAAAAAAAAAAGAAAGAGAAAATACTCTTTTTGTACACAAAATTTAGACACACTGCTGCTGCATTTCAGACCCGACTTCATTGCACTGTACCAGGGATTAATTGGACCCACACAATCCAGCGAACAGCATATGACATCCATCTACCTTTGCTGCTTCAGCATCCTCCCAAAAATATATAATGCAGGATTTTAAATAGTATGTTAGCCCAGTTTCCTTTCACAAAGTCTTACAGAGAAGTTTAGGAAAATTCCAAAAGTAGCATATTGATTGCCTCTGGGATTTTCCACTTAGCAATTTAATAGAAAATTACACCCTTACCCAATCTGTGAGGTTTCCATAACCTCCCTTGTGAATATAATTTTCCAGCATATAATAAATTTTACCATTAGGCATATTTTCTGATAGTGCTTCACCATTAAGGCTATTTCCCAGGTTTGCTTTTCAGAACCACATAGACTCTCTGTGTGGTGTTCGGACAGCACCTTGCACTGAAGAATTCAGGTCTGACCATATCTATGCACACAGTTAGGATACAAATCACTGCTGTTAGTATTTGATTTGCTTTCCTCCTGCTAATTTTATGTCATTATTCCAAGTGATAGGGTCAGTCAGTATTACTGGAGCTAACGGGATTCTCCTGGGTACTCTGAGGAGACCAAGGGAAGATCTGCATTTGCATCTGTTCAAGTAGGCGTATGCAAGTATCACATACTCTTCTCCTTGTCACAACACAGCCTGACTACATGTAAAACACAAGATGACGATCGGAGCTGTGTTTGCAGTTATCAGTAGTCATAACTGTAAACGCCTGGGTCCTTTCTCTACAGGCAACAGGCAAAAGCACTCTCGGCTGTAAAAAAACCGCTCTAGCCACAGTGTATTTAGCACAGTGAGCGAACTGGTAGTGTGGCTGAAGGCGTCAAGTGGTGAATAAATCAAAGCACTAATTTCAGCTGTGTTTGGGCCAGCTGTATGGCTGCGATGACCTCACGGTGGCCGTCGGGAGGGCTGCCAGACGCCCTAAATCTCACTCCTCTGGAGAACCGAGACTCTTTTCCTCTTGCTAAAGCGATCCAGTTTTTGGCTAAGGGACTCTTCATCTTGCTAAGGCCATCCAGCTTTGGCAGAGCTCAACATCTCCCAGCCCAGCCGGCGGCTCAGCGCTCTCCTCCAGGCCTCGTTCCATGACACCAGCGGCCACATCGCTGCGATAATTCCTGTAAAACACGGCAACAAACAGGTGTTGCCATCAGTTCCTGCGGTTTGCCCACTTCCCGTACGCCAAGTTCAACCCCCTCCCCGCCGGAGCTGGCCCGGTCCCGCTAAAGACGAGGAGTTCTCCCTGCTCAGCCCCTGAGGGGACCCGCGGGCAGCACCGCTGGGCTGAGGGGACAAGCGCCGGTGCCCGTGTGTGCGGCGGGCGGCGGGAGGGGGACACAAAATGGCGCTGCCCCTCAGCCCCTCGCCCTCAGCCCGCGGCGGGGCCGTGTGGCGGCGGGCCGGCCCCGGGGTGGCGGCGGCTCCCGGCCGGCAGAACCGCCGCCTTCCTTCCCCCAGCAGGTGGCACCGGGGTCCCGGCGCCGGCGGCGAAGCCATTGCGGGCCGCCCTTCGCCGCCG
>WBMZ01003078.1:0-65876 GCA_013400975.1 Atrichornis clamosus
ACCTTCCTTGGCAGATATATGTCATTCAAACTAAGACAACCATCATTCGGGAAATCCTAAGGCAGTCATGGGCTGGCTAATCAAAATTTTGTCAGGAGTTACTTGTCATTTTGAGGAGGACTATGTAGAGGTCTAAAATAATTTAAAATCTGCAGTATGAACTGGCACTAAAAATCACTTAAAAGCTAATTTTAGCAGAATACCAGACTTTAGATTTTGGTAATATTGGTAGCAATAGTCTACTTCCTTAATTAATTTTACTCCTGATTTGTATTTCTGCATAGACGAAGGAATTGCACACTATGAGGGGTGCTGGCAACAGGAGAGAAGGACATGCAAGCCCCAGCTCTCCTTCTTCCACTCAACAGCACTGTTGAAGAGCTGTGGGTAGAGCTCATGCAGCAACTGCCTCTATTCAGTAACAGAAGAGAAAGCTGCAGTACAATCACGCTTTTGAAAGGCAAATTCTGTTGCTTGGTCAACGGCAGACTGTGAGACAGCTGGCAGCTTCTGAACCTGTACCTGTGCGAGTGTGCCCGTGGGTCAGGCAGCATGCTCCCACAGCTGTGCGAGCCTCAGGTAGCAATAGGTGCCTGCTTGAACCTTCTCACATTTATAAATGTGATTTAGGGGCACATGTTTCCTTTTCATCCTTTCTCCTCCCCTCCAACCATATGCTCCTGTTTTAGCATTCACCCAGTTCTACATAACACAATTGAACCTTACTATTAAAAAGTTTATACAGCCTTGCTCAAGAGTAACCTACTCAGCTTCCACAGCCCCTAGACATGATTCCATTTACACCTGCACACAAAACATGCACCTTTCCCACTGCCAGCACAGAGGCTCTTTTCTACACAAGCATACAGAAGCTGGGAATCACAAAAAGTGTTTCTTCAGAATGCCTAAGCAGAGCAGCAGGCATCCTTGCTGCACCCCGTGATCAGAAAGGCATAGCAACCAAAGGACAGCACTTCAGGACAGGATTCACTCTTGGCAACGAAGCAAATGCTGAGGACTTGTTTGGAGAAGATAAATGCCCTTTTTTTCCCCACCTCAGACTCACAAGCAGAGAGCTCCCAATTACAGACCAGATACTCTTCTCCCTATGTGGGCCCCATCTGTGATCAATGACAGCTGTGTCAGTAAAGAAAAACTTTCTAAAAGAAGTCAGAAAAGGCAAGAGACTAAGAAACCATGTCTAATCCCTTTTCAAAGGTGGCATTGGCCGTCTCTCTCTTCTGATGTCAAAGCTGTGACTGTGAATAAGTGGTTTGGTTGGGATGCCTAATTCTGTAATCTCAATGCTCTTCAGCCTGCCCCTCCTTACCCTGTGTAACAGGAGATGGGTACAACACAGGATCTGGTCTCCAGCTGTACAGCAGACCAACAAAGTGATGATAGAGCTAGAGAACAGTTAGATGAGCAGAGGGCCACCAGCATCAAGGCAGTATGACAGCTTTAACAGCCCTGTCTGGGAGACCACATTCCCATGGTGCCTGAAGGCTTTACTCCCCGTATGCACATTGGTGCTGCCACCGTCTCCATGCTGGGGAGAGCAGCTCCTATATCACAGTGCATGTAAGGTAAGGAAATGTTTAACACAGCATGTGAACTCACTCAATTTGAAATACAAAGGTTTTTAAAAAATAAGCCTTAATTTAAAACATAAATACACTACTTGTACTGGAACAAAATACTTCCCCTATCCCTTGCATTTTCAGTACTGTCTTGCTCAGCATGCTGGAATGTGCCAGCTTGCAGCAAGATGAGGATGGAAGAAAAGATGTCACCATCTGCCTTTTCAACAATTTCACTGGAGATGCGTGCTGAGCTTTGCTTTGCTGTGGTGCCAGCTCTCAGGAGCAAGGCTGCCTTCTGGCTGATGACAGAAGAAATGCTTGTGCCACCTCACCTGCTGTCCATTCTCTCTTCCTTCTCCAGCAGGGTGCTATGGTGAGGATGGCTGCATGCGTGAAGACACAGGCTGAGGGTGAATAAGGACAGGGTGCTGGCCAGAAGATCCTGCACCTCAGAGGAAGGGCAAGAAGGACCAGGTCCCAGCCTTAGGTACAACCAACATCACAGAAGCACTGTAGGGACAAGCCTCATGCCATAAGAAAGTTAAGCCTGGCTTCGGCATGTGTGTACATCCCAACTCTCACTTCCGCCAAAATGCATCAACACAACTGCCTGCCCATCTCACACACAGTTCCATCCACATTCCCTCTGACACCCTACTGAAACACACTTCTCTACAACAATGGCTAGATTATGACAGAACCACAGAATGGGTGGGGTTGGAAGACCCCTTAAAGATCACCTACTTCCATCTATAACCACCTACAGTTGTCCCACCATGTCCAGGGATACCTTTAACCAGACCAGGTTGCTCAGAGCTCCATCCAACCTGGCTTTGAACAGTGCCAGGGATGGGGCATCTACACCTTCTCTGGGAAACTTCTGCCAGTGCCTCACCACCCTCACAGTAAAGAATTACTTCCTAATAACTAACCTAAACCTACCCTCTATCAGTTTGAAGTTGTTACCGCTTGTCCTATCCTAACAGTATCTCTGGAATCAGCAAAATTTTTTTTTTAATATCGACACAGCAAGAGATTCAAATACTTCCCATTACCACTGTCTCTCCTGGCTGTCTCTGGATAAAGTCTGCTTACAATTTTTACCCATACAGTGTCTGCATATGTGTTTCAACACAAGTTATTTATATATGCACATAAAAGCATGCTGGGTTTATAAACCCAAAAGTTACAGTGGGAAAAAACACATAAACACATACATCTGATGCAGAAATTCAACTCTGAAAAGTCTGAGATCAAGCACACCAACCGTCTGCTACCAATTATTATTAAATTATATGTCCTGTTCAGTAAAAGAAAAGGCTGCTGTAAGTATCAAGGCAACAGTAAGCTATTCCCTTTGCTTATGACCCTCTCTCCATCCCTCTAGTTCCATCCCAGCCCTTTTGTAACTAGATGCAGAAAAAGTGTCTTCCTTTTATTTTTGCTCTCCCACAGTGAATGTGGCCAAAACATTTGTTATTTCCAGGCAAGATTACTGTCATAGACTCCATATGAAAATAAGACTCGAATTCCAATCAATGAACAATGTGGCTGCCTGTTTTTTCCACAGCTTAGGTCACAGCCAGCCTACTCAGCCCATGCTCATATCCTTCCAATTTCACATTGTTTAAAACCTGGCTTCCAACTTTCAAAACCATTAAACACAAGATTTTGACTCCAAAGACAAAGATCTTTCAGATGATTCTCACACTTACTCTCCCTTCTTCAGCGCCCAACAAAAATTCTTAAGTGAAAAATATATTAATCCTATAAACTCAGAAGAAATATGCTCATTCCTGCAATGGGAATATCTAGATTTTTCTCCATGTTTCACATTTTTAAGTCATCTCCTTCTCCTCTTTTATTCCCTGCTGCTGCAATACAGTGACGGTTGTTGCTTAGGACGATGCTTACACCACGTGGAACACAACAAAATTCCTCTCCAGGACTCCACAACTCCACGTGGCATGAAGCTGAAAGTAGGACAGCAGACTTTACCCACACGTTACTAAGTCAGTGACTCAGTGGTGAATCTGCAGGGCTAAGGTAATAGCATCAGAACCAGCAGTTTTGAATTGTCCTGCTTCTTGAGCTATTTAGACCTCACAGGGCAGAGCAGATGTTTTCCAATTCTGTGGTCCTATTCAGGTATTACCTGAACCTGCAGTCAGCCGTTAAACAGGAATAGGAAGTATTATATGAGCTATTTGGATGAAGTCTCAAAATAAGTTCATTTTAAATTAAAAATATTTTCAGATTTTTTTTCAGAATGAAAAAACAAAACCAACCAACTAAAAAACCCCTAAAAAACTAAACCTCAGAAAAACAAGCCCCTTGCTGATAGCTAAGGGATTTTGTTTGCATTTTAAAAACTACACCCTCCTTGATGTCATGGCCACTATGCCAGTGCTATCAAATATATGCAGACTAACCTTTTAAATTTTAGGTGGTTTGCAATCCAGTGCTGGGTTTGTCTTGCCCTACATGGAAATATTGTGTAAAATTTTATATAAAGCTGTTGCATCCAATTCAGAATACCTCTGGAATTGAGTCCAGAAGCACAGAGGACTCCCCCATTTCATTCTCCTTCCTGGACAATAGGACACAGAATTACCTCAAATTCTTTCCTCCATGGATTCTTTGGACAAGCAGTAAAAAAACGCCAAACCAACCCAATTACTTACTTGGTTCCCTCCTACCATCAGCTCCCCTGTTTTCCAAGTCTCACTAAGTTGCTGGGCTGCCAGATAAAGTTCAAAATCAGTTAGAATAGAAGGGTCAATAAGTGAGGAGCAGCACCAGTAACGGCAGCAATCAGGGCACAAAAACTCCTGTTAATGCCACCCAGCAGTCAGTGAGATCACTTGGAACAAACGTGTTGCTGTTGGCTCCAGGAGGAGTGTGGGAACAGGAGTGCTGACTGGTGCAAAGCTATTTCCAGTGCTCCATAAACCTTGTGCTCTGATCATGCCCTTCAGCTAATGCTGATGGAGGGATTTTCTGTTCTTCTCAGGTGGCTGGAAAAGCCCCCCTACTTTGTGCCTAAAAACAAAACAAACCCAAATTATTGCTACTTGAGATTGTCCTTCAGTCAGTCTTACAAATTCATCCCAACACATCCACTCAGTCACGATGGGCACATGAGCCAGAGTGAGTCTCATGGGACAACTCCCACTGCTGTTACTGGAAGTGTTTTTCCCTCATCTTGTTCCAATTTTCTTAGCTTCACACTGAATTTTGGACCTCATCTTTGCAAAGCAAGTGCCACATTCCTAGAAGCTACACTTTTCAAAGCTCCTTTCATTGGGAAAAAGATCCAACTCCTGCAAATGCACACTTTTGAAACACTATCTTAACCAATATCAATACCAATACCATCTGTGCCAAAGAGCCTGCAAATTGCTTTTAGATGCAACATGAACCAGAACACGAAACGGGGTGAAGACTCAAAACTTAACAAGATCACAGAGGACCTTTTGCAAGTGCTTCGGTCAATACATTTATCAGTGATGAGGACAGTCTACAATATACCCTGAAAATAGTCCTTTTACTAGTGAAAATGGGAAAGACTGCCTATGGCACAGATATATTCCTTGCTAAGATTTGCATTAGGAAGTATGAGGAGAAGAGCAAAAAGGGGAAAAAATAGTATTTCTGTGAGACTGTGTGTGAAAAGCACCAGAATGATAATAGCAAAGAGAAGCAAACCTGGCGTGCAGGCTGACTCATCTACAGAACCTTTTCTAGGTTCCTTATTCTTAAATACTGATGTGCTAATTGCAATTCAATTGCTAATAAAAAGTTATTCAATGTAACCTTACCTATGTATCGTGGCACAATAATGCTCTGAATGAAACATTCAGAAAGGAAAAAGCAGGTGAAATTTATTTTGCACTCTTGGTTAATTTTCGTAGCAGGTTTGCAAGTCCTGCAAAACATACTGTCTTATACAAAAGAAGGCATCTCATCCTGACTTGAGTTGAAATTGAATAATAAACTGTATATTTAAATATGAAATAAGTACAGAAACTATTTTTACTTTTGCAGAAACAAAAACAAATTACAGAATTCACAAGAAAGTAAAGCCCATCAGCTCAAGTTGTCACCTTTTTTACCTACAGAATTGGTGTTTCATACCAACACTGACATCAGTTAAGGAAAGAGAACACAGTTCTCCCTCTTTGGTTGCAATGCCACTATCTGAAACATGCCAACCTGTTGCTACACACTCCAGACAAGAAGGACTGGCAAGTCTGTAGAGGTATTTGCAACACATTACTAATTTTATTCAAAAGCTGGAGACTGCTACTGAGCCCTTGCCCCAAGGGAGGACTGGCCCAGTGGCTGTGCTGAAAGGAAAGCTCACCAAGTGCCTTCTGCAATTGTGAACTGACCTTTCCCAAGCAGTTCCCTTTTCCCATCCAGTTTTACAGTGTAGTCTATGAGCTCTGTTCCATAAGGGTGCCTTCAAACAATGTCCATCCACAACCAGCAGAACAGCTGAATTACGCAGCCTGAGAATGCACTCAGCTCAATGCAGCCACCATCAGATGGGAAGTGACAAGAATTCATTTGTACTTCCACCTCTGCCAGCTTTTCACAGGCTAGGGAAGATCAATGAATCAAAGTTATTTTGTCCTAACATAATTCTAACCACTTCTAGGGTGCCAAGTACCTTATGTGGTTTGTATTAACATGGCTGCATTTCTGTCAGTGAAATAAGACGCCACCACTTTACAGCCTTGGTCTCACAGGCAGACCTCATGCACAATGAAGTATTTGTGTGAGAATGGCTTTATGCCACCCACATGACTGATGATATTATGATCTTAACTCATTTTACTCACATTTACTGCAGAAACAGTTCTAGTTTCTCTTCTCTCCCCAAAATATACCACACTATGATCCCGAATACAAGGAAAGCATTATATAAGTGAAGAGCATTTCAGTCAACTTGCTGAGACAAGGAAAACCAACAAAGCAACTTTCCATATGCTGTGCAGGCAAGATATTTTATTTTAAAAGTGATACCTACAGTAGGAAAGGAAGGAAAGGTAACTCTGCAGTGAAAAATCTGGGGAAATACACCTTAAGTCCTTCTGCTTCATCCACATATTTTTTATCACCATGTCTTAGATAATTCAGTGACAAGTAAAACAAACTTGCAGAAATATTATCAAGTCTTAAATAGGACTGCAAGTGTTGCACCCACTGTCCTGCTCCTATGGTTATGTGATCTTGTCCCTGTCACCTTTTTCACTAATCTGCAGGCTACTCAGCCATCCTGTGACCTTGTGTGCCCACGTTACAGGCCTTTCTCGGACCAAATGAAGAACAGAAATAATGGAAATAATGAGGGAGCTCTTCTAGTTAATAGATTCATTGAGTTTTAACTCAGATCTTACAGCGTTGCCTTTTGTAACTGAATTACTCAATTTTGTTTAGATAAAAGTTCTCAATAGTCTATTCAAATGAGATAAGCTTCCACTGTCATATCAAAAGAGGTGTCATCAACATTAGGCAGATTTTAAAAAATACTAGCCACCCAAAACTTTCCATGTAGACCAACTCTCCACATTCTGCCAGATGCTAAATATTGAATAAATGGAACAGTTGCATAGAACAGCCATTTTGGAAGGAAACAAAACAAAACCAACCACAGACCCACTCTAAATTCTATTACCCCACTGTGCTGTCTGATGGCAACTGTAACTGCTGCTTTATAACATATCCCATTTCTCCTCAGCCAGCTGAACTTCCAGCTGGATTTTGTCATGTTCAAAATGCAGCCAGCTTCTATAATGCTTCCCTTGGATGCAGGATGTGGTATGTCATGGAGATGTAGCCTGCCTAGGAGTTATTTTGTTATGCGGGAAGCAGCACAGTAAGAAAGTGGGGAACAGAAAGAAAAAACTGAGGACACAATCATTCTTCCATGCAATTGCCTCCCACTTGTCTGAAACCACTTGTCTGAGCCATGATGGGCTCAAGGTGCAGAGAGAAGATGGGAAAATTGCTTTAAACTTTGAAACCTTCATTGCTTTCCAAATATTTTTCAAAGATCTTATAGATATGCTCAATTAAAATAACTCACATCACTGAATTTAACCTTGTGAAAACAAACTTTTAGTTTTGTGTCTTCTGTGATGTTCCAAGGTTTGAAGAGTAAATGGAAAAAGAAATCATGATTTGCTATAGAAGTGGACTGTAAAAAATTGGACGGAGCCACAAATTCTGCAACTTGGCAGATGTTCTATAAGCCTCTCTTGGAATCCAAGGCTAGGGGCAAACCAGTCTGAAACGGTATTAAGCCATCAGCACTTCTGGCTCTTGCAGCTCCAAAGTTAAGCATTATGAATCAGAAATATGTTACTTAGGAAATTTGTTTGTTTGTTTGTTAGCAGAAGCATTTAAATCATTGTCTTAGAAAGGAGATGCTACCCCCCTCCTCTGAGCCTACATATCTGCAGTGAGACCTAATGTGAGAGAGGACAGGAACTACACTGAGCTGCTGACGAGATCCCTTGAAGAGAGATCAACCTTTACATTGCAGGCCAAGACTGTCTCTCACCTCTCTCCTCTCCTGACTGCTACAAAGGAGTTGACACAAGGCAGATAACCTTCTGCAAAACCTCCTCTCCTTTCTGAAGCAAGGTGTGCCCTTATGTTGTGTATCTGGAGGTGCACGTGGTAACGAGGAGAACCAAGAGTGCTGTCGGCCGCTCCTCTGGCTGAGGACAGACCCACACACAGGGGCACCTGCAGGTGCCACCAGGTGTGCAGTGCTTTACGGCAAGTCAGAATACAGATGCTCCAGTGACACAGACAGAAAAGCTTTAAGTAATGTGAACCAGGAGTTCCCCTGCTGTACTTGTGCACAACAGAAGGACCCCCAGCAATAATCTTCCAACTCCCAAGAGTGCAGAAGAAGTTTTATGTACAAATTTTAAGATGAAACTTTGTTTAAAATACAAAAAACCTACACTCCTTCGTGTACCCGTCTCACATACTACTGGCCATATCATTGCTAATCTCTACTGGACGATTAATGTGAATTTAAATGCTACTTTTCAAAAATAAGGAAACAAGTTTATTTCTTAACTTTCTACTGCTGGATGGAACACAGCTGACAACCTCACGTCCAAATATCCTGGAATAAACCCTCTGACATTGACAGTTTTCCTCTTTTTATTGGCCTGCCTGCAAGTTTTTTATGTTTTTATTTCTAATGATCTATTTCTGAAGTTTAGTTACTGAGAACATTTGAACTCCAGTAACACAACAGGATCACTGTGATTTGTGTCTTCACAAATTAAATCTGGACAAGAACAGGCTTGGACTGCCGTTCTTTGTCCCTAGGTCATGACAACAAAAATCCCCTGTGCACATACATGAGAATAGTCCTTTCCTCAGGTATGTGAGGCCATGGGAAATAGTTCCCTTTAAAGGACCATAGGTGTCTGGTGTGTGATGACTGGCAAAATGCTAATGGTAATGTTATCTTAGTTGTACTTCTAAGTAAGTTCTCTGCTAAGCCCTTGGCTTCACCTTGTAAAATAAAATGGAGATTATGTTCATCTCATAGAGGTCTTAATTTTGTGGGTTTGTAGGTTTTTTTTAAAGAAAAAATTCTGACAGATCATTTGTGTACTTTTACATGACACTTCAAGGAAAAAAGAAAGCATGAAAGTGGAGAGAAGTGAAAAACTTGAGAAACTGAAGCTTGTGGCTGGGTCTTCTTATGCTTCACAGGCATGAAGCAGCAACAACAACACAGCTATTGCTTTGATCTATCTCCCTATTAATTCCTCTTCCCATAATAGAACCACTGACATTTCACTGGTATTCAGATGTGATTAAAATATATTCTAATACTTATAAATAGAAATGTTGGTTCAAGTACTAATTGCAAACAAATCTGGCATTTGGAAAACTCTATCAACAAAAAGTAAAAAGGTGCAGTAAACAGCAGCAATCTAAATGCTGTCCTTTTTTTTGTTTGGGCTTACTTTTTCTGTGAAAAATCTAGAGCTCTGTTCTGTTGATCTTGATGTTAAGGTTTGGATTTCCAAGTCTTTACAAGCATCCACACAGCAACTTCCGCAGAAGAGTAACGAGACAGATTTTGCTCTCTCCTTCAATTCTAATTATTGCCATAAAGTTCCAACTATAGCAGGGTAACTCAGGCATACTGACTTTCTGCAACCTTCTGCAAGGTAGTTTTTAATTAAACAGGAGTCATATGTTGAGTTTACCATATTCCCTCCTTGTACATTAGCTTGGCTGTATGCTACTTCATAGCTAACCCTTGGGGGGGGGGGGGGTTAATACCTATCTATCTATCTATATCTACATATCTATATATCTCTACACATGCTTTATTTTCATCACTGATTCCATCTTCTTACCTCCCCTACTGAATACCATGTACATGAAGCAAAGGCTCGTTGCAAGGGTACTTTTAGTTGCAACCTCTTCTGCCTTAATTGTCAGAACTCTCCGAGCTTGAGAAAACCATGGGACTTAAAGCAGTCAGCTTTGCATATGGTAATAAAGATTTAGTGGTTTGCCTCACGAAGATGTAAAGCAAAGCAGTTTGGAGCAGGGATACTGCCCCTTACAATATCATACAAAGCATTGTTTTCCTCAGGGGCTATTCATGTCACTAGCACTTACTAGAAGCAACTGTAAAGAACTGACTTCCCCTTAAACTCATGCCGAAAACGGAACACACCATAGCCTCTCTCGAAAGCTAACTTTTCTAAATCCTGAGTGAGACTTTGGATAAACAATGAGCTGACAAAGGGGAAGAATAATTTTAGACCATAACAGACATGATTGCATGTGGAGACAATATTACAACAAAAACAAACTGGGCTCTACTACACAGTCAGCATGACATAGTGAGAAATTTAACACTTGAGCAAATGTGCTGCCTGAGGTACATGTACAACAGTTTGGACATCTGGGCTGCACTGTACTCTACTACCATGGTATGCAAACACACCTGGGCCCACACAAAACACACAGAAATACTGAGTCATTAAGGCATGTGAAAATGAAACAATATTGGAGTTAAGATCATCCAGTTTCAGATTCAGACACGGAAAAAAAGAATGTGAGGGAGCCTGGTTCCTAGTGGAACACTATCATTCCTAGTTAACAACTCAGTGGTGTATGTTAGGGAGATTTTTTCTAAGGGACTTACCTCAGCATCTTGCTCCCGGAGCTGGTATGTTCTCTCCAAGCACTGCAGTATTCTAGGACACAATGTCTTCTCCTCCAAAAGGGACTCCAGAAGTAGGACCAGCTGGTCAGGGAGAAGCTAAGAGAAAAATAAATACCATGCATGACTGAAGATCTCTGTGGACTGAGCAATTAAATCGAAACAGACCAAAGAGGACAAGATTGTGATAACCTGTGTACTTCTAGCATGTGCTTGAAATACAACATGGACCTCTAGCTGGTTTCTGAAAAACCTCAGTGTTTGTGTGTCTGTGTTCTGAAACACAGTTTGCTGGGGCACAATTAAGATTCATTTTGCATGGTATTCACTGCTATGGTTAGGTTGGGTCTAAAACATGCTTATCTTATTGAAACATAAGAGCTTAATAGGTAAGATTTTTATGGAATATATAAAATGAGTAATTCCATTTTGTTTGGGCGTGGAAGAAATAAGAATAGAGAATAATTTACAGTGCATAATTTCAGGAATCAACTAGGCATATGAATGTATAATTTTTTAGAGTGGCATTTTGATCGAATATACAAGCATTTACAGGATACATTTACAGCAAACAAAGAAACACAACACAAATAAGTGACCCACAAAACAAGTGTTGTAACAACACATTTTGAGGCATATTTTAGTGCAATGAGTCCCAAGCTATTCACAGTCTTTCCTTACATGGGAAAGACCCATGGATGTTGTATTTGTGGCACACACAGTATAATATCTATACATGGATATATATTCAGTAGTTAGTGGCCTGACTCCAGAACCTATCATTTTCAAGTGGAACGTAAGGTAACCTAGGAAAAAAGGTACAAGAAGTCTCTTATAGAAAGTGCTTTAGTGCTCTGTTTAATAGGCTTATTGGATGAACAAATAAATAATTCAAACAAAGCTCACAGAGGAATTGCACCAGCTGTCAGCAAACATCTATTGGAAATTCATGCTCTAGGGTGATCAGTCAGAAGTTTGTTATATGCCCCAAAACTTTCCCCCCTATTCATCGCTGCAGGGCACCAAGAGGGGAAGGGGGGAGGGAAGAAGAATGTCAGTAAAGCTTTTGCACTTAAAAAGAAACCAACCCTGCTCACTTCTAATGTTCTTGAGCCAGACTAATGAAAAAAGACATCCTGTTACTTTGACACTACTTCCAGCTTTGACCCAATAAGGAGATTTTCTGTTCCCACCTTGCTGCCTGCCTATATCCCGTCTGCTGAGCCAATGTGATAAGCAGGGATGCAATGAAGTTGACTATAGGAAATGCCTCTTCCAACAATACATCCCACAGCCATTCTGTTTATGTGGACTGAACAAGTCCGGATTCTTTATCTCTGACAGCAAGTCCCTAAGGATATCAAGGATCTTCTGGTAAGTCTTAATCTGTAAAATATCTACATTAACAACTAACTCAGTAACATGACATTTTCTTTCCTTTTAGACTGATGTAATTAGTACCTAAATCAGAATAAAGAGGAAAAGAGATCTCTAGGATGTTAAAGGTTTGGTTTTCTTGCATTTTGATTTTCTTCCATTTTTTTATTAGTAAAGTCAGTTGTATTCTTGAAGATTCACATCTTACTAGCTCTTACTGGAACATTTTGCAAGTGATACTGAAGCCTGCCAACAAAATTGAGTCATTAAAAGTGGTCAGGCATTTAAAAATATTGAATATTTCATTTCAGGACAACTACTAAAATGACAGATTAAATGTTTATTAGATAGTCCAACAGCAGCTGCCTGGGTGTTGGTGAGATAAGCTAAAATATAAAACAGCGAAAGCTTCTGGGAAGTGGCTGTCCTTGGAAATGGAATTAATTCTGAACAGTAATAAAATATGAAACGTTGCAGAACACCATACACAGAAAGGTAACTTCTGATTCAGAAAGTTTTCCCTGATAGCTACAAAGACAGCAGAACAACACTTAATTTGTAGAAACTATGAAACAGTTGCTTGAATACGTAGGTACAGAACAGCTGAGAGTTATTGTTTTATAGTATACCTCCAGTATAACTGCTATACAGATTCACCCACAGAAAGCTATTGTTTAAGGTAGCATTACAGAACCTCATTGAAGACAACAAAAGAGCAGTTGCAGAGCTGCAGCCATGCTCTTAATTTATGTCTGCCTAATGCTGCATCATGGCTGAAGATTTTTCAGAATTACAGGTTAGACTCTTATCGATTTAGATTTGAGACTGAGCAGAACAAACAAACAAACAAAACCCAATAAAACAAACAAACAAATCCCTCCAAAAACACAACAAGCTTGTCTGAGTTCAAGAAGTGTTTGGACAATGATCTCAGGCACATGGTGTGATTATTGAAGTGACCTTTGCAGGGCCAGGAGTTGGACTCAATGATCCTGTTGGGCCCCTTCCAACTCAGAATCTCCTAAGATTCTACAATTCCGTGAATGAGACCATGGCTTCTGCTATTTTCCCATGTTCCAGCCGCCCAAGGTGATACTTTACATACTAGTTTCCAGCTCATGGGGTAATTACAGTCCAAGGCAGGAGTTAGCAAACAGCAGCAGAGAGGGCGGGGCGCTGCCAGGGGAACGCTGACAGACCTCTCTCTGCAGTGGCACTAGTGGGCGCAGCTATTACAGTTCTCAGACTTGTTTCTAGCACAAATAAAAGGAGGAGTGTTCTCGTCTACGTTTTACTCCTTCCTTTCACTGAAAGAGACTCCACTGAAGATAAGAACCTATCTTAAGCCAAAAGACAGAAAACTTGGCCAGAGTTTCACGACAGTGGCTGCTACAAAAGTCATTCAGGGATGCAGAAATTTTCCCCAATCACAGCAATATGAGTATCACTATCACCAAAGTAGTCTTATTTATAACCAAGTGGTTATAAATAAGCTTCAAAAAATTGCACTTGAATTTTCTGTCAGAAACCCCACTCTCATTAGTTTTTGTTTTAGCATTGCCATCCTTATTTGTCCTGCCCACCTGTTACTTCCTACCTTTCATACCAAGAGAATTGTTTTGGGTGCATGCTGTCAATTTTCCATTTGTTTGTCTTGTGCTTAATACAAAAAGACCCTTTCTTTTAAGTGCTATCTAAACATAAATGCTGTAGAGAAGTAAAAGCAAATTTCTTTTCAAGCACTGTGAAACCACTTTACTGTACAACTCATATTCTGTGAATGCATGTTGATTATCTAACACCCAGAAAAAAGTACACTACACAGCTGCAGCAAGTTACAGTAGGATAAACGTCACTGTAGCAACATGTGACTCCATGTTGAAAAGGTTCTGAAAACAACCATAACACCCTGAACACAAAATTTCAGTGTTCCTCATAAAATAAACCAAAATGAAATAAAATAAAATAAATAAAATAACACCTCCACACTCTGAACTGTATTAGAGAGTGCTAAATCAAAATGTTCAAATATACGCAGTTATGAAAGCAGAAAACTTCAATCAGGAAATGTGGCAAGAATCAAGAAATAGTTTTCATTATGTCAATGATTGCTGCAACAGCATCTATTTATATTATAAAGTAGATAGTTCCTGTCCCAGGAACTGCCTACATAGTAGGTACATGTAACATGCCTGCTGTGTGAAAATCATGCTATTTTTCCCAGGGCTGCCCCTCCCCCAGTTGTGACTACTGACACTGCACAGAGGAAATAAATGAATATGTTGCGATTAAGCACACCAGAGATTTTCTGTCATATCCCATGTAATTAAACATCATCCCCTCTATAAAGCTGTATCCCAGCACTGTATACATGATCTTGCCCTTAAGACTGTAAAACCTCTCCTCCAGCTCTTCAGCCTTTTGAATGAGTTCACCCTTTGTCCTGACACTAAACAACAATCTGTCCCCGGTTTCCTTAAGTTAACTGATGTGGTGGCTTTAAAGTTTGAATAAGAAGGCTGTTACCCTTAAAACAAACTGAAAATGATGAGGACTATCAAAACTAGGTCTGTATTTGAAAAAGGCAAGATGAAAGAATTAAAGAAAACATAACCAAATTGAAAATATAACTGAGGCTCTCTGTGGACTAAATCTCTGGGAAGTAAGAAAAACATACTTTGTATTTTATTCCTATCAGTACACAAGACACTTAAGCCATTATACTGTGTAACAGGAGTATCTTAATACATTAGTAGTTTTGAAAGGTTTTCTACAAATAATCTTTGAACCAAACTATGAATTTTCTGAGCACAACCCCTAACCTGTAAAAAGCACAAAGAAAACAAACCTTTCCTCTTCAAATATCTGGTATAGCAACTACAGAGGTCATGGACCTCACATCCCAGAGGACCACCCACACGACAGAGCACATTTATCAATTCCTGTATTAACAAATGCAATAAATGCCAGATTCACCCTTTATACTAGAAAAAAAAATGCCGCTGAAACATTTGACTACTGACCTTTCACAGCCATGAAATGTGACACAGATATTTCTACTTGAGTATCCACAGTACCAGCACTTGCACTGCACCCCTCCACCAGGACACAAATCACTAAAGTTGTAGAGCTGGTATGTTGAATATCCCATTTGCTCCTGCCTGCACTTGAATGAAGTCATTGAAAGCCTCCTTAGAGGGGAAATCTGCCTCAGACTAATGCAGTAACCGATTGACAGTGGCGTGATTTCTATTATTACTCCATTATCACACTGGGATCTGTGCCTAAATGAGCATACTTCCTCCCTGATGCCATTTCCTTTTATCCTGGCTCTAGTCCAAGAGTGGATCAATGGGAGTAATATATATGATGTCACTTCAATTTACAGATACTGCCTCCCTCTCTCACATGCACAAATAGATCGATTCTTCCCAAAAATGGTTGAGAAATGCACAGGGAGACTATCCTCTGAGGAAAGGATTCTCTGCTATATTTGTCTGTGTAACCACAGCAAGGAACTGTTTACACTGAGCAAAAAACAGGAGGGAAAGGAAAAAAAAAAATCACTACTGTGCACTGGAAAATGCTGGCAGAAATACAAGAAAAACAAGGCCTAATACAGAATTAAAGCAATTTGACCTTTGAAAATTACACAGAAATGTTTAAAGTTTCCAAGGCACAATATATTTCCTCTGCATTTCTTTGGGGAAAGGTAGTCTTGTGCCCTACCCCCAAAAACATGAAATGTATTTTCATGTACATATTTCCAGAATTTTCCAAAGTCAAAACGAATTCCTTCCCACTCCTCGCTTAGGGAAGAAAAGGAAAAACCCCACTCCATAGCTCAATAGTGAATGGTTCCCTTCGCATAAATTTGACCATAGAATCATTTAAGTTGGAAAAGACCACTAAGATCATCAAGTTCAACTGCTAACCAAGCACTGCCATGTTCACCACTAAACTATCTCCCTAAGCACAAAGTCTACACGTTTTTTAAATACCTCCAGGGAGAGTGACTCTATCACTTCCCTGTGCAGTCTGTTCAATTTCCTCATAAACTGTGGGCAAGAAAGCAATTCTGCTAATCCAGGAGACAGGATTTACAGGTCCAGGCCATCTCTGCATCTAAACTCCACATTAGTCAAACAAGTGACTCTCATTTTATAAATCCTTCACTGCAGCCTTGAATGCTCTTTTCTGCAGGCTGCAACTGAATAAAAAACTTTTGTAAAACAAACCCCTCCATTCCTCAAACTGTCCAGAAAATTGTTAGCTTGAAAATTCCAGAAAATGCTATTCATTCAACAAGGTTTTTAAACAGATTTTGTCATTGTTTACCTCAAACAATATTCTTCATATGGTGATAAGCACAGTGACTTCTTTTAAATGAAAACAAGGTACATTTTCCCCCCCTTCAGGGGCTAAAATATACTCATATCAAGTAACATATGAATTCAATAAATGTCCACACTAACAGCTGTTAACTAGTGCAGTGCAACACACTACTGAAGAGAGTTTAACTTGAAAGAACTAGTCTGCTGTTTGACTAATATGCAGGAAAAAAAGTATTCTGCAGCTGACATAAAAATGCTTTGAGCTGGTTTGCAAAATAAAACCCATCTTTGCAAGAGGCTGACAAAATGTCAGAAGCGCATAGTGAAGAAGACATTTCTGTTCGACTTCATTTGGGTCAGTTTGTTTATGTCTTCCCAGCTCCCCTTCAAATGTTTATGAAAAATAACTAGTCCTCACTATAATTAAAAACAAGATATCTCCGTCTGTAACACACTCTCATCCACTTATGAACTCCACTTACATGATATCTCTTCCCACTGTGTGCAGTTTTTCTCAGCCTCTGTTGAGATGGCTCTTTCTGTGCTCAGCAACTCACTTTCAACAGCCATTTAAAAAACAAAAGCTAGGAGTTGCACTTGGTAATTACCATGAGAAAAATATTCCTATGAACTTTGCTTCAAAAAGCCTTATTTCAAAAAGTAATAACTGCAACAAGTTCATCAGCATTTCATTTGTATTACAGTTCAAAATGCTTTTTCTGGGACATTTACATCTGGTATCACTTGCTTTTTAATAGTAGAATATAAAAATGACACCGAGACTAATTTGTTTAACAAACAATTGCACTGGCATTTTGTTCCCAGTTACTTTCCTTTTCATAATGTCAAAATTAAGGTTTTCTTATTTTTGAAAGCAGATAAACTGTGTCAGAAATAATATTAGGGCCACTACCTACTCAAACAGAGAGGTTTGATTTATTCTGGCCACACATATGAAAACATTGCTGGATGAAGGACAAAAATCCCTGTTTTACATTCTGTGTCTGTTATTTTAGTTACATATTACCAGTAATGTTTTTAAAAGGCCAGCCATTGCTACCAGTCCATAAACTGTTTTTTTTTTTCCTTAAGCTTTAATACAAAGTATTTTCCCATAATTTACTTAATGGAGAGAAGATCCACTTATGAAGAAATTCAACATCTGCAATCTAATATAAATGCACTGAAATGTCAAAAATGATTAAACCTTTATGATCTAATATACTGCTGAGCCAGCAAAATGAAAAACAGGTGGCTTCCACTACAGGTTCAGTCAGGTTATGCAGTGCTTTCTCTCAACCTTAGTTTTCTCAAAGAAACGTTCCATTGTAACTTTACCCTCAAGCATAATAATTTCCTTTTAAGCATAATAGGCTACACATTCTCTATTCTATGCAGATTATCATCCCTGCCAGTTACCACCATGCTTCCAGGATGTTCTTCTCCTGCTTTCAGATGAAACGGCCACATCAAGAGAAAGTGGACACAGGAAGCCAGACTCCAGATCCCAAGTCATACTCCACAGGACCATTACTGAGAAACACTGCAAACAGACAGCACTGCTGTGACACAAACTAAATCTGAAGCCGGTCAACAGCAAGATCTTCAGTCATCCCTTCACTTAATCTCAGAAGCCCCCAGCAGTGGGGAGGTGATCCCAATATCAGCCCTGTGGTTAGTGCTCTCCAGCTGTATGAAAGCACCTGATATTAAGACCACGTTTTCTCATCTACAGTACACCCAATAAAGGTACTTCAGGTTCAGCAAAATGTTCATCTAATTACAGTAAACAAAGCTAAGGAGACCTCTGGTTTTATTTTCCAGATTCTCAGACTGCTACATATTAAAGGATTCATACAGAAGACCAACAAGTCTTAGCAATTGGTGGAAAGATTTCATACCCACATTGTAGCAGATGCTGAAGCGCAAGTATTTGCCTCCTAATTTGTCAACCCAAAACACTGTAGGTCTCAGCTGCTCTAAATAATGTGCTGATGCTGATTAGTGGCAGTAGAAACCGTCACCGCTTGAATGACCAACATCTAGATCCTCTGAAACAAACAGGCTATCACGTGTCCTCTGAGACATTGAAAGAAAGTGGCAGACTACAGCAGACACTGAAAACTGAAGAGTTGAAGAAGCATAATGGCTGAATTGGAGCCACATATGCCAGTGAGAGCACCCTCTGCCCTCAAAGAGATTTCCTTTATTTTTCTGATTGTAAGTACTAGAAGAGGGAAGACAGACAAAAACTTAAGAGCCAAAGAAAATTAACTTATTTTTCTAAGCTTTGATATATTGCGAATCACTGCCCAAGTAACCTCATCACCCAGTACTGAAAATGAAAAATCCTGTATCTGGAAATTAGCCCAGGCAGTTAAGCTATCTCTTCAATATGAGATATCCTTTCAATAGAATTGAGCAAGGGCCAGCTTGAAGAAGTATCACATTTTTCCTTGAAAATTTGGCACACATTTGGACACTTCTGAAACAGAAATCTGTTCTACCTATACCAACCAATGTAGGACTCAATGCCCAGAGTTCAGCTAGGACTGTGATCTTCAAAGAATTCACTACAAGTTTCCCAGCACTCTTATGGTGTGGCCAGATCTAGGGGAAATCACAACTTGTTCACCAGAACATTTCCAGACCTCAGCTAGCAACGTTTTCTTCTGACCTGAAATCTGGAGCCGGTGCACTGAGCGTCCAACACAGCCTGTGCATACTAACAATTTTTCCAACACATCCATTTGATTCCTCTTTTTTTTAGAGTCGTTTTGTTGTTTGTTTGTTGTTTGGTGTTTTGGTTTTGGTTTCTTTTTTTCTTTTGTTAAGAATGCAATTGACCAGATTGAGTGGACTCCAGTTTCAGAAATACACACATACCTCCAAGCAAGACTTAATCACAGACAACCTTAAACCAGATGTAGTTCGAACAGTCTAAACCTAAGAACAGATGCTGCTGAGAACCTAGAAGGGTAGTATGTAGCGTTCGCAGTCATGGATCCATCCCCACTGATCAAAGATGTAGATATACCAATTCACCACCATCAGCTTCTAGAAGTCTTTTTTTAACTAAGATCTCACAACGGCCATTACTAAAACTACCCAGTTGTCTGAGAGAACTCTTTCATTGTGGTGGAAAGTCACCCAGTTCCAGAGCCACTATCACTTCTCAGCCCAACTGCCTCATCATCCCAAAGCGAAGCCCTTGGCACTTTAGAAGATAACTGGCACCGAACACTACACCGTGACTCTAACAACACAGGTTACCATACATCTGTCATAGTGATCCTCAAGTTTTTACACTGGCTCCCACCACAATACCCACTAAATCAACTACTGCAGCCCACACTGATGACACCGAGGCAGCCACTTCCGACTGCTGCCCAAGGATCACAGGTGACAGCCAGGCTCTTCCTCCACTCCACAATTCTCCACTCAAAGCACACCAACTTCTTGAAAAGGAGCTGAACTTTTTAATGGGTTGATCTAAAACTTGCACTTTCAGCTAAGGCCTGGTCACGAGCATCACCAACTCCCACTACAGGTGCAGGGCAAGTTTCCCACTTTTGCCTGCTCTAGTGCAAGTATATAGCAACACATACTAAAGGGAAAAAGGAAAAAAAAAAAAAAAAAAAAAAAGGAAGAAAAAAAAAGCACAACTCTTTCTACCAAAAAACCCTTTCTGAAACAAAACACTTCACTGCACACAGCTGTCTCCAGGGACAGACGATGAGACAATGAACAATACATGACAGATGTTAGTTCATTGCTTAATACATTTGTGAAAGCTGCTCAAATCCTATCGTGATGAGAGTGATACAGAACAAAACAAGTGTATCCCATTACTTTTAATTCCTGATTTTAAAAGTATGGATAAGATTTTCATTAAAACTGTTGCAAAAGACAATTAACACTGGGGAAAAAAAAAAATCAAGCCCTTAGAAGATCTGTGAACAAGTGGGTGAGTATTGCATGACATCCTTATTATGCCCAGTGCTATTTAAAAAGACATTATAGTTTTAGCAAGGATCTAGCTGCCAGACATTCTCTTTCAAAATCTGTATTTCAAAATCTATATTTCTCCTACACAGGAGCATTAGAACTAAGTATAAAAATAATCCAAGCTCAAACTTGCAGGACATGAACTTTTTGAAACTGAAGTTTGACTTATGGATTTTCTAGCTTGAAGGAGTGCAAGAAATTGAGTGGCTTGAGACAGCATTTCCATACCATTAGCATGTGCAGGAGTAGAACTTCTGAAAAAAAAAAAGCAAACCAACTCCAAAAAGTTAGTTGAAATGCTAATGTTTTCCGAAGTGATTACCAGATAAAATGAGTTTAAAATGTGACACAGATGCTACAATCTGATCCTGTTTCTCAGATGAGACTTCCTATGACGTTTAGGATGATACGTGAATTATTAAAAGGAATCAGGAGTTATTTTATCACATGTGCTGACCAGTACTTTTACATACAGATGCAATATTAATGACTTTTAAATCTTTATAATGAATTTGTTTCTTGACTCGTAAGCACAGCTTTGCTTGGGGAAACTCTAATAAATTTAACAGAATTGCATCAAAGTACTAGCCTCTACATAGCTCTCTTGAAGAAAACCCCCAAATTAGTACTTTCTTGTGATTATAGAAATGTGTGTTGAGTTCATGACAATGTGACAGAAACAGAAAAAATATTTTAGACGTACTAAGTAACTACTAAGTTGATGAAGGGGTAAGAATAAAAATATGACATTTAAGGAAAAAATTCCCTTATAAACTCACTCCCACAGCTGGGGTAAAACTAGAGACTTTAAATATATTAATTGTATGCAATTTATTATGCTCATGTGTATATACCAATATTGCAAATAAGTAAACAAAGATATGCTCACATTATAATTCAACACATTTTTTTTCCCCTGTCTCCAAACAGTGGTGGTAGTGTTTTGGGACTTCTTTTGGTTTGGTTGTTTGGTTGGCTGGCTTTTATGTATCTGTAAGGAAGGTTCAACGAGGTGCTTAAAATACCTTCGTTTCATAGCCTCCCTCCATTAGGTTTATGCATCACATTCCAGAGTACCTGGAATCATTTAACATACTTATATAAAATATAGGTACGTGCAACTTGATTTCCAGAAGCAGGTACAAAGACAAGTTTTCATGCTGAAAAGGAAAACATTCTGCATTTTCAAATAGAGATTTTCTACCACATTTTCCATCAATAATTTACTACAACCTTCATATTAAAAGGTACTTGAACATTTTCAATGCTTTACAAATGACTGAGAAAGCAATTGGAAAAGCAGTTGTTGCAGAAAAATAAAAATAAGTTCTTAATCAAAACCCTTACTCTGAAGCTATTTTTATTCTGTAAATGTGCAGAGGAATTATTCAATTTACTGCCATTCCTTTCTATACTACTTTTCCCCTTAGCAAAATGATTTAAAGTAAAGCAGAGAGCACTCCGCATCCTGACCTGTGCATTTCTGGTTTCCAATCCAGATGTTTCATGTCCCGCTTAAGTTGGATCCTTGTATGTGGACCTGGAGGAACCAGTGTGGGCCACAGCAGAGGACTTAGTGGTAAACAGGCAGATTTGAGAAAATCACTGCTATTGATAAGCAGGGGAGCCTATCCTCTCCAGAACAGCATTAACCTACCTATTTCTAAGGCTGCATGCTACTTAACTTCCACCTCTACAGGAGCGGAGGGGGAGGAAAAGACAGTGACCTCCAAGAAGGACATATGGAAAATTTGCTGACCTGTGGCCTCATCACATACTTCTTATGGAAGGAGAGCTCCCACTAACTTCAAGGGATTATTTTCTCAAGTAAGGAGAACAAGACCAGCACTTCATCACTGAATTTACATAGAAATGTGAAAACAATCAAGCAGATAATGCCAGGGAGCAGTGGGCTGACTGTGCAGCAGTAGGGTATTATTTATAATATGAATGGCTGGATAACCACTAAGTGCAGTACTTCAACAGTAATTCATAATCACCCCTACTATGGAAATAGTCCACTGAAAGTCGGCTTTAGCAAGAACCTGCAGCGCTGTGCACAGTGACAGCACCAAGTTATTAACATAAAAATTTTAAACAGTGCAATCCCCACAACTAATTTAAGAAAATAGGTTGATAACAATCATTTAAACCTAATTTAGGGTAAGAAATGAATGCTTTTGAATACTGAAATGCAACCTATTCTGCTGTACAAGCAAAATATCTGCTTACTGTGGGTCTTGTTTTTAAGAAGTAAAGGCAAGCAGCTACTCTATCAGGTCTTCTCGTGTAGCGAAATCAGTCACTTGAAGTTTCATTTTAGAAATGTGTATGCTGCAGCAGCAAAAATGGGCCTTAAGTTTCCATTATAAACTGCAGTTCTCAGGTGTTTATAACTTAACCATTAAAATTTCCCTCCAGCAAGAAACCTGGCATTAAAGTTCTCAGTTTATAAAAGATTTTTAAAATATTACTTTCATTATTGTTTTTCCAGATAAAATTTTCCAAGGTGGCTTACTGATTTAAGACAAGTGTCTTTATCATGAAACTCCTACTTTTTCAAAATTAAAACTTGAGTCAATTACTCTAGCATGAGCCTAATGACATTTGCAAGTCTTTGAAATTAGGAAGCCTATGGCAACAAAGAGTGAATAGCTATAGTTAGGGAATACTTTCCATTGGCAAAATTAACCCTTCATATTTCTGTCTTAAAAAACATTTTTTTTCCCTTTCAAATTAGGCAGTAGAGATTTAGCTTGCTGTGTGGGCTTTTCTCCCCATGCTTAAAAGTAATCTCCCGAAATGCCTCGCAATCCCCGCCACATCATCACCACCACCAATACCCCACAACAATCACAGTTTATGGGCACAATGCTGTAACACTCAAGCGTTACTCAGGTATTACAACAATTTGGTGTGCATGAGTACCTCCACTGAAAGGACCAGCAGCCTACTCTTGGTCACGCGTTTACGCATTCGGCCCTCTTAAATGTCCCTTTCACAAGTACTTAATAAATGAATTGCAAAAACACTCCAGCAATTTGCAACGATAGTAAAGTTATTGCTTTTTCAAACTAGCTAAAACATGAGTATTCTGTACTCTATTATACAGACTTAGACCAATTTCTATTAAAAGCTGCTTATTTTCTGCAGAATCTAATGAAGTCATTAATTTGTATAAAACTTTAGCCGGTACTTTAGCCTGAAAATACACTGAAATAAACAACTTATTGCTCGAAATTAACACGTCTTACTAGCCTGGTATTTTCAAACACAGACATCTTAGCTCCAACAATATGTTGCAGTTTCTGTGCACCACTGACTCTGGCCTGGGAAGCTGCTGCAGCGCTGACTTTCAGATGTATACGTATCTGCAAGTCCTAGAAAAGCTGGGAACCGAACACACTCAGCACCTCTGCAAATTAAACACCTCTCAGCCATGCTATGTACATTGTAGCAGCCCTAGCAAAGCAGGCACTGTACACAGAAATATGTTTCTCTTCGCAGTTATTTCACCATCGATCGTTACGAGGGAGAGCTGCTGCTGCCCACCATCAGCTTAGATATGAATCAGTGTATCTGTCTTCATTTTGCCAATTATCTCTGCATAAATTCCACAAAGATCCACTTTAAAGAAGGAAAAACCTGTTAAACTGCCACAGATTTCACCACTAAAAAAAATTAACCTTGAAGAAAATAATTCAAACAGGCACAGGAAGCTGATTACACGTGTATTAGAAATATTTTTCCCCCTGTAAACTGTTCCTAAAGAAATTTCCTGTATTTCATATACCTCTAAAGTCACGGAACAGATACCAGCTGTGCTGGAAATGCCCAGTCTGGCACTGGCAGGTAAAACACTCTCAGCTGAGTTTTAATATTGGGATTGAAGTCGGCATTAGACAGCGACTTTGCTTCATAAATACGCCTGAAACAAGTGATTAATGATAAATCTAAGCTCTTATCAACTTCTAATTGCAAATGGGCAATAGAGACAAGAAGGTGACTTGAAAGGAATTTCACCGATACTCAAAGTGAGTGCATTAACCCATAACAGCTGAATTACCCCAAGAATTGGTAAAGCACATGACAAAAGAAATGCAGTTACTGTAAAAACGCCAAAAGACAAGAGCATACTTACTGCAAATGCAGTTTCAGTTCCACACAGTTAGCAAGAGCACAAAGTCCTTTAACCTGATTACAGCTTTACTGTGGTGCTTCTAATATTTGTCTTCTCTTCAGACTAAATACACAAGCTCTTCTTCTTAATCTAAATCCAATCACAAATCAGTCCTGGATATGCTCCACCCCTGCAATTACGTATTGCTCTCGGTGATCATATTCCACCTCTTTCCTTCCCTACTCCCTTTCCATACTGTAGCCCTTTTTATTCAGTGCTCTTTTGGGAGCATTATCTCTCATCTAACAATCACATTAATTAGAAATTTTAATTTTGGCATTTAAACAACACAAAACTAGTTTTGACAAATCTTACAATTCCAGGGGCAATAAAAATGTAAAAGTAAAACCCTTTTTCATCTGCCTCTGAACATATTTGTGTTTCTAAAAGGCTAAAAAAAAAAAGAAGAAATGTTACCCCCTTGCCTTCTGTAACAAGATGAGAGTGTCCATTTGCAGAAGGACTCTATTAATTGCAGGTTCACTGACTTTCAGAAAACACAGTCAGTCAACATATCCTTTTACTTTAATAGCTGAAAAAACAAGTAGGTGCAGCAAGGTTTGACATGGACAGCATATATTTCATAATCTTTGGAATAACTGCAACTTTATTGTAAATAAAATTTTAATGTAAATAAAAGCAATAAAAGGAAAAAGTAACAGTCTATTGCAATTATAGTTTCTGTTAATTATGAATATTACATAATTTGCATGCTTACAGCAAAAGATAATTGTGGTCTGTGTGATTTCACACCACCAAACCCAGCTCATAGGGAGTCTGGCTGGAAGAAACAAATGCCACAATGGTATTTCAGCAGGTCTGTATCATTAATAAAGCCAGTATAAATAAGCAGCCTTTCCAGTACGTATTGCCTTTCCATGTTACCCTTTGTAGTCAAAAAATAGTTTGCCCCAATAGAAACATAGTGTTTACAATGCTGATTAGTTTTGAATGTATCTGCATGGAGCAAAATAAAAGGATCCGAACCTTTCTGGGATGTGTCTCAAGGGGAAGAACAGGATGGTGATAACAAAGACATGTTGTGATATTAACAGGAGGCAATTTTTTTCATAGAGCTGCCCAAGTTCCATACAGTGCTTAAGATTGTTTTTCTCTGGAAACTTGTTTTCTCTTTTTTCAGTTCCTTTGGGATCTTTGACCATACAGCTTGAATTGACTTGAAAAGTAAAGCTGGGGGGGAGGAGGGAGGGACGGGGGGAAAGGGGTGGTGGTGCAGTGGGAAAGAGACAAAACCCCAAAGTGTCCTGACTGGCTTTTTCAGCATTTACGTGGCTAAATTTGTATCACCAAACCAATTAGAGCTTATGGGCCTGAATACTGAAAATTACCGACAAGCTTAGCAACCTTGCAATTGACAAGCGTCGCTGCTCACAGTAAGGAAACCAATTTAAGGGCCTCTCAGTGTATACAATACTGCCATTTATATATTTATTTTTTAGAGCTCAGGTTTCCAGTTCCACCAGTAAGTGCTCTCTCCGCAGACCGGTGATACTGTGGTGATACCCGCATGCACTGTATATCATAGCACAGCTCTAAATTGCTGGGACAGACAGCAAGATGGATTTGTTTAATCTAGATATTGGGTATGTAAAAATCATGGGAAAATATACCTTTAGGTGGCTTTTAGCCAGTTACTTCTTGAATGCCTCTCCCCCTTTCCACTTATATCTGCTACTGTTTAGACTAGTAAATCACATATAGTCTGTTTTTTAAAGAATGGATTGTAGGTTATTCAGAAGAGCAAAATGTGAGTTCCATTGCACTAACATACTTTTCTTTTTTTTTTTGCTTCTTACTTATTATACAGACATTGGGTTGTATGGTTGGGTTTTTTGTTTATTTGGTGGGGAGTTTTTTGTTTGGTTGGTTTTTGTTTTTTTGTAGTTGTTGTTGTTTGGTTTTTGGGTTTTTTTTTGTTTTGGTGATTGGATTTTCCTCTATTTTTGGAATATTTACTTAATGATTGACTTCTCACTGTTTTCTCTGGACAGTCAGTTCCTCCAGTTGGGTTTGATTTTGTTTTGTTTTTAAGTTACTCACACAGCAAAAAGGAAGAAAAAAAAAACCAACCAAACTAGTAATAATTTTAAAAACCCTCTCCAGGAAACTGGATTGTAAACCCACAGAATCTGGCAGAGTGTCAAAGCAGGGGCAAACCTTACATATTTTTATTTAATGTTTTGAAGCTGACTGTATTTCAAGTTCAGTATTTAGAAAAAAGAAAAGGAAAATGAGCATACTTTGCTCAATTGAAAATGCGGGCTTTAATAGGGAGTAGATGGGTATGAAGACTCGTGTTACAAAATTTAGAGAGAAAGCACTATGGGAAGAAAACACTATGGGGAAAAAAATCCATTGACAGGATGAAATTTTCTCTGCTCAGTCTTCACACATTCCACCTTTTCACCACTTTCCAGAGCACCAACACTTTTCTCCAGTATTTTGATCCACCTGAAGTTAAAGTTCCACCTTGTTTCTCATTTTCCCACATTTTCTGTATCGGACACTGATTAGGGCGGTGCACTTCCCCCAGGAGGGTACCGCCGGCACAGAGCGCACGGCGGCGCGGGCTGAGCCGAAACACTGCAGAACAAACTGCAGTTGTGTGAAGAGGCTGCTGTGCACACACAAGGCCACCTTCCCCTGGAGCAAGCGGGAGCCACACGTGCCGGCAGCACTTCAGGTGCTGAAAATATTTCCACTTGGTTTTCAAAAGCTATTTCTAAACTCTGTACAACTCTCCTGAGCTCTGTCTGAAGTCTTTCGGTGGTGGTGGTTATGTAAGAGAGACAGCCAAACATCCCTCCCTGTAAATTGGGAAACACTACAAATAAATGTTTGTTATTTGTGGCTGAAGCAACTACATTCAGTTGTAATTCAAAGCTGTAATCCACAGTAACGCACAATTCCAGGCAGAACATGGTGCTGCCTAATACCTACAGAATGATTCTGTCAAACTGTATTTTGCTGTTACTCATTTTCTACTACATTTTAATTTATAAATTTTAATAAAAAGAAAAAATAAAGGTAATTAACTGTCTACAAACAAACGTAAAAACTATTGTATTTTTGTAATTACTGTGAAAAATCCACATATTTCTATTTGTCTCCACAATTAGCTTATATTTGAAACAATGCTCAAAGGTGTGTTTAAAGTACCTTATTATGAAAGGTAGATAGAAGTACTCTTCACTGAAGTGAATTTACTATTCAGTGAAAAGTAAGTAGCAAAAAAATTTTAGAAAGAAAGTCAAGCACGGAGGCTACAGGCTCAAATCAAGCCTCTGCATTTTTCACATTAACTTTCATGCTAATTTTCCAGTTATATTAACTTACCCATACACTTTCACAATTAAATCATATAATGTGGCACTTCAATAAACACACTGGGTAAATATCACAGGCACTTTAATTCAGCACAAGAGAGCTTGCCCATGTATTTAAAACTAGTTGCTGTTCCTTATACACTGCTGCTCTGAAAAAAGTCCTACAGTGAATAACTATAAATCAATTTCCACTGATTTTACAAATCAACAAATACATAGAAAAACTACTATGCAGCACATTTTTAAATACAGATTACACTTTGAATGGAGTAACAAGGGAAGTTACTGTTCAGAAGTCTCACACATATATATTTTGCACATTTGCAGCTTCATCACAACTTGCAAAAAAACTGTGCTTTGCAGAGCAAATTAGCAGGCCCTGATGTAAAATGCTGACATAGTTTTGCACAGCTTTTCTGACAGGTGTGCTTGTAAAGTTATGCCATTACTGGGAAAATTATAAATTCATACAAATCCTTTAAGAACAAACAACAAAGCATTTTAAACATAATACATTGAACAGATATTTGCAATAGGTGGAACGCTGAGAGAATAGATCTGACTGAACTGATTTCAGGCTAAAATTTCTGAAGAGGACATCAGAGAATTATCTTGTAACAACAAAGCGAAAGAAACAGAAATAACAAAAAAGGGTGACAAGTTATTTCTGAGCATATTAATATCAAACAAGTTTGTGTAATGAACATCAAAAGTCTCTATTTTTCACAATGCTACATAGACTATCTACTGCTCAAAACCAGACCGCTCCAAGTTTTTAGAAACCAGGGAATCTGAGCTACAACTGCCTTCCTTTGCACTAGATTTATACTCAATCATTTCAGACATAACAAACTTGATTTTACAGCAGTACTTGTTGAGACAAAATTCCCACAGATTTCAGTGAAACTGATCTGCAAGGATTATAGGGTGGAGCACACAGCAGCTTCTGAGTAATCATTTTAAAATACACACACTGCGATCATTTAAATTTATTCTGACATTTTATATTATTTGGTTAATTTTAAACTTTCAGTGCAATGCTGAAACATGAAAACATTAAAGAGCATAACATAAAACATAGTGCTGCGGGCCGTAGACTTGCTCAAATATGGTAGAGGTTGAAGTCAACACATTACACACTCCTAACCACTTTGTTCATGGATTTTATTATTGATGACATCTGTACACATCTTATTTGGGGATACCAAGAATAGTGGTATGGGTCAAACTAATTTTATATATAGGAATAAAAAGGTTTAAAAATAATATGCCTGTGCAGAGCAGCACAAAATTATGTAACCTACATGCCAAAAAAGTGATGAAATTCAGTAGTTACTTTTTCCAACTCATAACACAAAAGGTTTTTAGAAACCAGCAGGAAGCTGCTATGGAATCTAAACCAAATAAGCACATAAGCAATGCATAAGAAGCAAGTATTATCAAGGCGTTTTCTGACATGTGCTTTGGTCACTGGAGATCTGTCCAAAAAACTTGTTTCAGTAAGTTGCCTTTAGATGTCTCTAAAAGCTTTAGAGAAATGACTTGTGGCCATGAAAGTAAATAGACAAACACCAAGCCTTTACTTCAACAACTGCAAACAGGCAGACTTGCATGAGAAAACAGTGAAAATAGGAACTTTGAAAGGCTTACAATTTACATCTCAGCTATAAACCCCAAATATAATGTACTGTTACAGTAATTCATGGCATGAGGAAAATTAGAGGGTTTTATTTACACACACACTGTGAAGCCAATCCTGACATACTTACATAGCCATTTGTCCAATATTTTTGCTTGTACAGCAGTGGCAGAATGGAATCTTCTCCAACTTTTGTACTATTCCTTATTGGAATTAGGAGCAAATTCAGACAGACATTCACAAGACCCCTGTAAGGTCTGTGAATCTTTGCTTCTGAGTTGAAGGAAATACGTTCACAGTGTCTATTCTATATTCTTCTAGCTTTGTAAGATGATAAATGTATTTTCGGCATATGGTCTTGTATGCAAAAAAAGATTTACCAAATGGAAGAGAGAGGCCTAAATACTTATAGTTTCTTTCTGAAGAAAGGCAACACCAAAACCAAACCAACCCAACCGACAAAATGAAAAGATAGCTAGGTGAAATTAGCTTAGTTGTCTCGGTTCAGCCCCTACTGAAAAAACCATCCATATGGCAAAAGCTGCCCTCACAACTATCAACCTTGATCGACATGGGGTTTGAATGAGTGTGGAAATTGAATTACACCCTCTCTCCCTGTAGGTGGTCCTTATGGATGAATGTACCCGAATGTGTTAGAAGTCAGCACCACTCCTGTCCATGATGCATCTGTTCCCCGGACACAATCCTTCAGACTGCTGCTTTCTCAGTATGACACTATTCAAGGGAGATAAATACCATTTAAAAAAAATATCTCTTTGAAGCAGCAATTTAAGATAAATATCTATTTACAATAGGCATTTGCAATAGGAATTCTCATTGCAGGCTCCCACTAATCTGATTTGTGCATGATTTTTTTTCCACTCAGGAAGCGTAAATTAATTTAGCTGTTCCTGAACAGTGTTACAGAAAGATGAAGTATCCAGTATCTCACAGCTACAATTCCTAGTTCTACAGCCACGTTTAGTTAGGTTATGCTGAAAATTTGTTTGCATTAGCTTAGGGATTATACAAGGGATTTGTACTATTACATTGTTATCTCATTACATTCAGTTCTTAGACTTGTGTAGATTGCCTAGAGACTGAAAAGTGGAAGAATTCAGATTCTCATGCCTGTCACGTGTGCCAAATTACCATCTGCAAGAAAATATCTGGTGCATTCTCCACACTGATGAGACTCTGCCATTAATGCACCCCAGCGTTGAGAAGTCTGATGACTTTTTCCACTATTGTCTGCTTTCAAGTTCTACATTTAATAGTAGCAACAATGAATATACTCATACTTAATATATTATTATTGTTATTATGATTCAGTCAACTTTCAGCATGGGACTACTTTTAATTTTAAAAGTTATGGTTGGTAATTCGTCCTTTGCATAGAAGATATCATTTTGGTGTGTAATGACAGGCAAAAATGTCAAAATAGATAAACTGTGAAGTGCAAACTGAAGTCTCACAATGTTTTTCAGAGACTTTCAAAACAGTTTTTGAATAAAGACACTTCTTGCCTTCAACTCTTCCATAATTACATGGAGGACTCCATCAAGACAATTAGAAAATCAAGACAGACAACTCTTTTAAATTTCCTAACTCCAGGACTTTTCTTCCACTGTTCCTTTCCAAACAAAAGGTAAATATTGACAACCTCATTAAAACAATGAATTAAGATAGTCAAAATCACTGATCGAGGGATGTCTAATTAGATTTATAGCTCATTTCAGGGCGTCGAGTCTGTGCCTCTTTGCTTGCCAGTCCTGCTATATGTGAGGGCAGGTATCACGAGATAACCCACAAACAAATAGCCTACTAGCACGAGACAGATGCTTTGTTCTTATGCAAAAGTTCATGGCATGGCTAGTGCATTGTTGGCACTCTTCTTTAAAGAAAAAACAACTAGATATTTTTATCACTTTGACACAAAGAGCTATGGGGAATGCTCAAGTACCCTCACTATAATCAACATTTTGAGCTGAACTGCTTGCTCTTTCTAGCTGATACATCAAAGTTCTACCTGCTGGTGTTTCATTTAATTTACAAATCGCTATCTATGGATGGCAAGCAATGCCACCACACACACACACACACGCACACGCACACAGAGATACCCGTGATCCCCACTCCCTGCTCTCACATTATTCACAGCTTTCTCTTTAAAACAAAAATTCAACACACAGCTCAGGAAATACTCTGAGATGAAGCTGGCTGCACTCCTAGAAATAAAAAAAAAGTTTCAGTAAAAACCAATGTCTCTCTGTAAATTACACTTGAACCCCCCAAAACAAACAGGAAAAGATACTATTACCTAACGTCTGAAAATTCAGAGAATATATACATTCATGGAAAATCCTTCTGCAAGTGGCATGAACTAAAATTATTTCCTCTGCTTATTACATAGTTAACAAGATACCCAGGTATCTTTTTAACCTGTGCCTTCCTGGAAATAGTACATTCTTCCTTTTTTTTCAAGGAAAGCAAACACTGTCTTGGTGTAGGTAATATTACAATACAAAAACATGTTCAACAAGACAGAGCTGGACATTGTGTTTTTACAGCAGTTTCCAGTGTGATCTCTAAGAGTTCCTGATTTCCAATTAAGACAGCTGGTCAAATTTCTGCAACTAGGTAAAAACATTGTATCTTCTATGCTTTCAATAGTGTTTTCAGAGAAATAACTTTATTTGTAAGCAACAGATCCAGAATTCATTCACTGCCAATCTCAGTGAGTAATTTAATCCCATGACAATCACATCATCTTTCAGATCATTCATGTAGCCACGGCTAAAAATGCAGTGTTTGTGGCCAAACCAAAACACAGACATGATCAAGGGAACTACATAAAAATGGCCCCACCAGGGCAACGTTACACTCTGTGCCAATAAACTACTGCTTCCATGTCCGTGGCTTTATCTCCATGTCAAAGTTGCATCAGGCTTCATAACAACTGAAGTAAACAGAAGTCTCCTCTTCAGGAAAATAAACCACAATAATCCCAACATTTGCTCCAAGGAAAGTACTATCATGTTGCTTTATGTCAGAGTAAAACTATTTTATTTCTAAGACAATGAGGAGATGCAGGAACCCTCTGCACAATGGAAACGTACTGTCAGATCTTTTTTTTGCACTCTATTACTCTGGTGAAGTGAAGGAAGGGTTTCTGCTCTTAGTAGGCTGTTTACAGCAGAGCTGTCACAGCTCTGCGTAACTTGCTCAGGATGGATCTCCCTCCAAGAAGCACAGTACTGGTGCACAGTACTGACACTTTGGGCAAAGCCTTAATTTTAAGTTTAAAACTAAAGATAAGTGCCACTGGACCCTAGTGGAAATTAAAACCTGTTTCCTGTGGCTTGGCCTGCCTTTTGTGTGGCTTACACAAATCAGTAATGAACACTCATTAAGCCCGTTAAGACACAGGTTGGCAGCAAATAGATAGATTCAAGCACAGGAAGCAAGGACACTCTTTATCTAGTTGAAGATATCCCTGCCTTTGGCAGTAGGGTGGATTAGACGACCTGTAAAGGTCTCTTCATGCAAACCATTTGGTGACTCTATGATGATAGGACCACGAATCTTACTTAGTACTGTATTTGTAACTCCAAGCTCTGTACTTGTCAGGACAGCCCACTGACTACCCCATTCTAGCTCCTTTTTGTTGCAGCAGCCTATTCTGCAGAAATAGAAAGCATGGTAAGGTCACATTAGCAGGGTAAGATCACATTAACTCGCTGAAATTAGGATCAAAAGCATCTCTTTTTGGATGACTTCTATGACTGCAATTCTCGTATGAGTCAGCAGCCAGATAAGTAGGTATTAATTTAGCAACCAAATCATTCCAGAATACATGAAACAAAGTCCCTGTTTTCTGTTAGCTCAGGCTCAGGCGCCCTTCCTGTTACTTCTGAGCTGAGTAGGTGAGCTATGATTACGCAGAACACAAAATCAGAGCAAGGTCTTCAGAAGTGGCCATTCCTCTCTAGTCTTTTCATTCCATGGTTGAACACGGTTCTATACGACTCTGTATTACCTCTGTGTAAAGATAACTAAACAAAAGCTACACTTAAAAGTTCATTCAAATCACAGAATCAGGGCTGAGGCATCCACAAGCTTCCTGGGCAACCCGTTCCAGTGTCTCATCACCCTCACAGTAAAGACTTTCTTCCTACTATCTAAATTAAATTTCCTCTCTTTCAATTTGTACCCATTACTCCTTATAATTATACCTTCTGTCAAATACAAATCATTAACGCTACGTTACTCAACTATGCACTAGGAACATGACACAATCAGCAAACAGGATTATTTAAGGGATTGTAGGTTCAGAAATGAATTGATACATCCAAATATGATCAACAGGAGTCAAAAGCACAGAAATGTTACTTTCTACATGGGTGTCAGGCTGAGGAAAAAAACCGAAAGTTGAAACACCTAACAGTTTTAACCTGGAATCTGAAAAGAAATATAACCCTAGAGTTCACTTATTTTGTAGCAGAGTAAGAATACTCTGCATGGTATTACTTGCTTTTAATGAAATACATGATATTGAAACCAATGATACTTGTTTCAACCTCTCAAATAAAAGTCTACTCCAAGTCTACTCCTCAGCTCAAGTGTCTCATAATGATCGAGAAACACTATTTCAGGAGTGCCCACACCTCACAGTTTGAAGAGGCTGCAACCTTTATTTGATGACATCTCAGGACTTAAAAAAACAGAAGTTTAAAAATACAATGAAATCAGGAGCTAAAGGAGATATTTTTAAATATACAGGAATGCTCATCCATGACTTGACTTATTTTCAGGTTGCTTGCTGACCTTGTCATAGCGCTCAAAGACTTACGGAAAAGCTTGAAAGAAAAGAGAAGAAACAAAGAGATTTTACACAAATTTCCTGAAGGCAAATTTGCCTCTCCTTTACTTTTCCTTAAATAAACCCTGGCTGCAAACTAGAACCATAATTTTTAATACCTCTTTAAAGTAGCCAGAAATAGATTTAGTGTTATGATTACATGGTGGGAAGAGAGGAAAAGAAATACTGTGAGCTACTAAGACTGCAAATAAAACTTTGAAGCTATGGAAACTTTATAATTCTTTCTAAATCTGGTTTTGCCATTCAGTTGCTAACAGCAAAAGAAAGCAGAAGCCTGGCCTATTGCAACTGGCACTTTGATACAAAATAATGAAGAGTTTACTTATATTTTCATACTGATCAGTCTAAATATATCTAAAAAAACCAGTAACATTCACTTGATGCTGCAGACATCTCCTGATGGGGTAACTTTCCTTTTCATGAGGCCAACACAAATGCACAGTTACACCTTCCAATTACTTTGCAGTCTCTCAGACAACCCTACAAGCAGTGGATCATCAAGCTCTTGAAGTTCTGGGTGGGCACAAGGACTAACTCCACTGCAGCATCTGCTATAAATGCTGTTGCCCTGCCTTCCCAAAATGGTCATAGGACATGGTGAAATCTCTGTCCCCTGTAACAGCTGGTTCCATGTGAAAATGAGTTTCTTCTAATGCAACTGAAACACATAAGGAATTTCGTTTTGATGCATGATTCACTATGCGTGTAAATGACTAAGAGTTTAGGAAAAATACATATGAACTTGGAATAATTTGGAAGTCTTCATACCTTCCCAAAGTAGTAAACTAGTGTTTTGAAAGCTGATAAGCACTGCCCTCTTCTCTTTGTTTCTAGAACACAACAAAATGACAGTATTCAAAGTTATCATACTCAACTATCTAGGAAAGCTGAAGGCCCCTTCTGACAACTTTACAGCAAAACACTGCTTAGACATGATGACTCAGATAAGGCAGCACCAAAATCAGCAAGTTCTAAGTGTATACCAATTTCAGATTTTGAAAATAGAATAAGAAGATTCACACATAAAGCAAGCCATATTCTCCTCTCATCACACTCAAAAAGGACAGAGCAACAAAATCAACAAGAAACAAGTCTGTTTTAGTCAACAACAGTGCATAATCTGAGCACTATATTTCATTAAAAAACAAGCAAGTTTTGATACATAATGCAGTCAAGTAGCCATAAAACTCACTTAACAAAGCACATTCAAGAACAGGAGAGAGTGATTTCCAGTGTCAACCTGGAATCTACTAACCACTTCAGATGCAAAAGGCTCCACTGTCAACCCTCTTGGGCCACCATTCTTTTCATGGGGTAGAATTTCAGGTGCAGCACCCCACATCATCAAAATCAAAACCAACGCCCTTTTTTCAAGCACAAAATAATTTTACAGAAGTTTCATTTACCTGCCACTACCTTACCACTGAGACTTAAATACTTCACAGTGTCAACTGAAGACAGCAGAACAATTCAAGCTTCTGTCCTCAGGTTCTAGCATGAACAGCTTCAGCACAAAAAAAAAAAGAAGCCTCAATTATAAAGAAAGAGTCCAAGAGATTAGGAAAACCCTGGTGGTTTCTCTCAGCCCAAAAATACTGGAAAAAAAACGGTTTTTGTTTTGGTTTTTGGCAGGGGGAGAGGGGGGTGGGTTGGGTTTTTGTTTGGTTGGGGGTTTTTGGTTTGTTTTTTTTTGACAGAGGGGAAAGAGATCAAACTGATGGGTATCCTACATTTGTAGCAAGAAGAATTCTAAAATATGGAATAAAATACAAGTTGTTTCCCAAAATCATTGCTTGTACTAGGGTCATTGACATAAAATTGCATTTTGTATCAGAAACATAGAGAGGAACAAAGAAATAATTCAGGAACGAGTCTTCATGCTTTGACATCAGAACAGAGCTGGATCTATGAAACACTACTTAACAGTCTAGCTCTGGACAGGTGTGTCTTTCACTGCTTAAATTCTAATAGATCAGTGTTCAAAGCACATTTTCCACACTCTCTTTTACAGATATTCCCTACGCAAAAAGAGGTTTGAAATAACACACACCAGCCAAACCATAATATATTACACATGGGGAAAGAAAAAGCCATAGAGAGTGGGTAATATCGTGGGGCAAAGGAACACAAGACATGAAAATACAGAGTCTGTTCTCACATGAACAACTAAACCATAAAAAACGATAGGCATTTTTTAAAATTTTAGAGCTATACTTGCAAAGTGATCAGTAATAAAACTACTTTTCTTTTTCTTTCACCTTCATACAGAATTATCACATGAAAAAACTCACAGATCATTCACCTACAACCAAGATCCATTTTGGGATGGCATCACTGCTCACTGGCTCCCTATGTCACAGAAGATCTGTTATGTTTTGGCAGAAGGTACGCCTAAAAACAGTAAATTAAAATACTCATTCTTTGATCAGACTGAACTCACTGCTTCAGCACAGATGCTATGTGCTATAATCAAAGTGCTCTGACATTAATGCGCACTACTAGAGCTAGTTAAACAGTTGTGTGGGTTTGTTTGGTTTTTTTTAAGAAAAGAAAAAAAAATTTTAAGAGAGATTGAAGAAAGAAAATATTGCTGTGTTGGTACATTTTTTGCTAAGGGGACAAAGCCTTTCTCCCAGAATTTAACTTCCAAACTAATGTAGTCTTTTCTTCTAGTTTCCCTTGCTTTGAAGAAACCAGCTAAGAACACAAGTAGGAATAGCGGTGATTAATACAATGCTGCTGCCATTAACTCTCACCTAAGCACAGAGGGAATATATTCTACCAAATATTCTGCCTGGGAGATGCTGAGGTTTCATCGTGCACTCTCAGGAGAACACGTCCCAGCAGCACAGCCAGGGGCAGACCCCTGGACACTGCTACTGCAAACACCACTGCTTCACTTGAGCTCAGGCACTCACTAAGGCCACAGGAAAGCTGTCCTCTCATCCTGTCCTGGGCCACCAGAACCGAAGCATAATTTTTTTCATTAGTTATTCCCCTACCCAGCCACCTACCCCACGAAATTCTGTCTAAAATCAAAGTTCTAAACCAATGTATTCAGGAAAAGTTTTTATATTTTCCCCACAGGTTTCTGCTCTGAGCTTTACTACACAAGACATATTCTAAGTATACTTGAGCTGAGTAGCACCATACTGGTGATCTAAATCCCTCCTACAGTACAGATTCCATACAGTTTTATTTATGTTCCAGCGTAAAGCATGGACATAAGCTGACACACATTTCACACGTGCCACAGCAATGCCATTCTGCTGTGCACGTGCCAAATTCTACCACAGAGATCACTGGCTGACAATTGCAATTAAAGTTATGAAGCTTTTTCTGCTGAACATCAAAGTCCCTGAGATCTTGCAACTAGACTACGAAGTTTTACTAGACAACTGAAACACTGCTTTAGGGTAAAATAAAGTTATTGTTGTCTAAATGCATCAGTTAATGTTCAGACCACAGCACGAACAGACTTTTTAGGCATATGCTGGATATCTATACAAAGCAAATAAAATTGGTTTAGATGCCAAAAAAGCTGCCAGGGAAGCCAAAGAATCATGAAAGGAGCTAAAATTAACACTTACTTTTCTTTGCAGGACGGATAAAGGGAAAATGACAAGACCATGCAACTTTTAAGTACTACACTTTATTTCAAGACAGTACATGTCTGAGCTTAAGAGATGGTGTGAACATTGAGTATATTTAAATACTTACTAGTCTGCCTGAAAGTATTCATTTTTTTGTGTTAAAATGCTCAGGGCTGTACTTGATTTCCACCTAACCCGCAAATCCTTTGCAGCACTGAAATCAGTTACTTGAAAAAATGGATACAGCAGATACTTTTTAAAGCAACGTCTAGAAATAAATAAATGGATATCTGCATATTCTGCCTTCTCCTCCTTCTTAGGAAACCACTGTTTCACAATGGAAAATTTTATGACATATTGAGCTACTCTATAGGCTCAGCTCGGCATTGCCTCCAGCTCACAACAATTTAAGAATTAAGAACAGATTGTCAGTATGTGAAAGACTTTGGATTACCTGAAAACAAAAGAGAAGCACTGACACCACTACTAATGCTGTCAGGCTGGGCAATGTTACCCAGTGTACATTTGCAATAGTGGCTGTAAATCTGGCATATCCAAAAAACCAACATGCTTAAGATGTAATGAAATGGGTGCATTGCACAAGGATGTGTTGTGAAAAGTCTTAATGGGCATTGTAAAATTTCTTTTTTACCCAATGAAATTTTTCAGAAATTAAGAAAGGATTGTATCAACATCTCCTATCCTAAAGCTTATATTTTGAGTGAAATAGTTTCACTGAGAAATTAAAAAGCAATTCACACACAACAGTGTCTTTCACATCAGATGTGTAACTTTGAAGAAAAAAAATTCTTCACATCTGATCAACACAAATTTTAAGATGTGCATTGCAAAGCAGAGTGAGGAAGGCTATATACTTCCCAATAGCAAATACACTGGCACTGTCTCACTTGTAAAATAAAAAAACTAATATCCAATCACAGTGCTTTACAGACATCAAATTAAAAGTTATTTGTTACCTTGAATTTACCCAATGATTCTGTCCACTAAATAGTTGAGGCTTCTCTCACAATCCCTGCCAGAGATCAAACTGTTCTTTGGACAATCACTTAAACAGATTCAATAGGAATTGAGTAAATATTTTAAAATTTAGGTTTGAGATTGATTGTCTTCTATGTATTTTACTTCTAGAGGCTACTACGCATCACTCTTCATGACATGGAAAATACTACATGGCCAAACTACATGGTCAAAGCTGGAAATCCTCCAATATGTGATGCTTCATAGCACCATGTGCAACAGTTCTCTACAACAGATGCAGTTACTCTGTAAAAACAGCACCAGGCATTACCAAGGTTCTTCCTGCACTCCTGCAGAGGCACTGTATTCCCTCATTCACAAGAAGGGGAGTCATCTATAGCCTCTTCTCTTTTTCCCCCACTGACTTCAGAAATTGGAGCCTGGCCTTTGAAGGATTCACCTACATCAGCCAGAAGACAGTTGATGGTGTACACAGGGTGTGAAATAAAACAACAAAGATCACCACGACTGCACAACCTCTTGGTCTGCAAAGCAATAAAGCATGCTGCACTCAGAATCTTCCAGCTGACATTACCACAGTGTGCTTCTGTGATAAATGCAAGGATTGATTTAAAGCAGACATTCTCCATATCTTATGTGTATTTTACAAGGGAGAAGAATATTAAGACAGACAGGCAGAGAGACAAAAAAGTTAAAAGATAACAAAATAAAAAGGCCAAAATGAACAAATAGAGGGAGATTATGACTGCAAATCCCAAATCTTTGTTAAGTTTCCTGTGCCTATCAGATCCTCAGAGAATGAAAGGATTGGAGAAGAAGAAGCATAACCTCTCTTTAGTTGTTCCTTTCTCCCTTGTTCTAGAGAGTTTAATGGTTTATACCATGGAAAACCACAGTGAGGGCTGGGGGAATCTAATCAAGCAACTTATTTGTCCAAGTTCTGTAAGGAAGCTTGGAAGGAAGATTCATATTCAGAAAAGAATGTCCTGTAAGCTCTGACAGTTCTGAAAGTTTGCTAACATGGAAAATACCATGGAAAATTATCCAGGGAGCAGGTAATAGAATGAGTTCAGCTTACTTAAATGGCCACTGATTTACTCTTGCTGACAGCTGCAACATCCGTGATAGCCAGAGACCGTCCTCTTGAAAATTGAGAGCAAAACCCTTCAGGAGTTATGATGTACGTAGGCACATACCACCCATATGCATATATGTACCTTACAGCAAAATACTTAGAAAGAATCAGTATTTTATTCCTTATCCATATGATGCCAGAGAAAGGTGTGAATTAGCACAAGAAAAATCCTGGAACAGAGTTAATGCAATTACCAACCATCAGAAGGAAGATTTTTCTTTCCTTTAAGGCTGTGCACAATGTCAAAGAGAAGCTGATTCACAGGCCACTGTACTTTCAGGTGGAACAAGAGAGATCATCACAACTTGGTCTGCCCACACAGAAAATGCAAGGATTCCACTTTGCTGCTATGATGGGCTGCCAGTGGTTTTACCCAAAGTCACTAAGAATATTGTCTTGGCTCAGTCTCTTCTTCTTTTTCATCCTATGCCAAAGTTCATGGCAGGGAAACAGAGACTGGTAAAATTTCATAAGATTAGTATAGAGACATCCCTCTCTGATCAGGCTTCTCCCAAAGAGGAAATTAAGTAGAATGAGCTACACTTGTCACAGGATTTTTAACTATACAGCAACAAACTAGGTGAATCAAGAATAAATTAAAATTCAAATTATTTCTGGTTACTTTTAGGCAAGTTTAAAAAATGGGTTCTTTTTCATTACCACAGTATAATTCATTGTAACCAATGATGCACACACAGCGTATTTGACTACTGCCAACAACTAGACTATGGAGAAGTAACATACCTAAACAAGCTGGGATGAGTTTCCACCTGTGTTTTAAATTAGTATGTAAGACACTCTGAAAGAATACTTCTGTCTAGTTAATAGTATCATTCGCATGCACTCTGTGGAAGAGGCAAAGCAGCATCCTATGAAATTGGCTCAGGAGTCTTAGTTCAGCTTTGGAGACAGCAAGCATGATTCTAAAATGACTGGACAACCTGAGCGGAGTTCAACACTGACTTTGTATAAATTAATATAGCACATCCAGTATTACTTAACTTTTGGGAAAATGAAAGACAAAACCAATCCTTTTCAGAATGTTGAGAGAACAGCCCACACATCTCTGATATGACTTTCCTTAGAATTTTATTCACAAATAAAAACTAGGAAATATATTACTAGCAGATTTTTTATTCCCTTCAATCCCCTTGCAAGATATTTCAACAGCCAGTCCTAGATCGTACTTAATCTAAAAACCTCATCAGAATGTATTTACTACCTTTGCATTTGTCCTATCATAAATAGCTTTGCCTGATCACGTTATCCTGTCTGAAAGAGTGGAAAAGCAAGATACATCAGGAAGTCTTGTTCGTGACACACTGTGGTGAAACAAGAGAACCAAGCTGCTAACATCACAACAAAGAGAACTGTATGTTCCCCTTACACAGCTGGGCATGCAGTAACTGCACACTGCGAAAGGCACTGGTGCAACACAAACCATGGTTACACCACCAAGAATTCTGAATGATCTCCAACAGTCATCTTTGAAAAAAGTTCTTTATTTTTATGCTCATGTGATTCATTCCCGGAAAAGTACTACAAAGTACAGGAGAGAATGCGTAAGTCTTTGAGGTTGGAAGATAAAACAGTTAATGTATGGCCAACCAGCCCATTCAGGGACAGAGGTCTACAGATCATACACTGGAAATGAATACACTGTGTGTTTGAGTCATTTGCAGAAAACCTAAGGGGAATTAGTTTCCCTAAAGCCATCCAGTTCAACAGCATCAAAAGGAGAAATTGACTTTCACATCCTGTTTCCTGCTTACAAGTTGCACCCAACATCCTACCTGTTCCTTTGACACTACTGTATGAGAATGATACAAGATCACACAAGCAAGAACTTTGCTCCATCACAGTGGAGCATTGTGCAGACAAACTGTATTCTTCCAGAAGCATAAGAATCCATGAAGTCCTGATATGTATCATGTTGTTGATTGTCAGCTCTGAAGTTTATTCAGATATTCCTAGGACCTTTTTATAGAGAGATATTCCCCCTGTGTAACAACTCACAAGCTCTATTTCAATGACATGCTTTATTAACTTTCCTTCCTCTATCTTACTAGTGCTTACTGTATTAATTGTCTTTGACATCTGTCTTTATGTCATATTTGATTAAAATAAGCCAGATTCCTAGAGAAAACATATGGGGGTAAACACATATATACACTGAAATTAGCTTTGTGTGAAAAAATGTGATAGAAAACAAGACTAAAATAATCTTAATCCTTTCAGGAGGTGAAAGATAGTATCCATAAAACCTCTGAACAGCGACTATTAATACCACAGTATCACAAGCCCAGCCCCTGCAATGACCAAAGGAATTTCCTGGAAGCTGATCAGCTTTCTTCCTCTCCTCTGAAATCAGATGGGAATGCCCTTGAAGCAAATATAATATTGTAGGAAATTATAATTAAGGAAAAGGGTAAAGGGTAAGAAAGAATGACATGTAATTTACATAAAACAGTCAGTGAAAGTGAGCTTATGGTTGCCATTCAAAGCTATGTAGTGGTGGAGGACTCAATTTTCCTATCTAAGTTCTTCTCTGGTAACAGTGCTAGAGAAGTGTGATGATAGCCTGGTGCCTGGACTTTAGCAGAAAGGAGGGAAAAACCTGTGTGGCACTAAGGTAATTTCTCACAAACTACCAGCTATACACATTTCTATGCCTTAGAGGACCTAAGGCTGAAGAATTCAGCCTGACCTGAACACAGACAGCAACCCCAGGGGCTGTAAGATCGTGCCCTGATATCCTGTATTGTGCATGCAATGCCACCCTGCCTGAAAAAGAGAGGAATAAAGAACAGAGAAAATTATCTGGTAGTTAGTAACCAGCAGCTCAAAAGAAGAGAATTGGAATAAGTCACTCTTAATAACAAGGTTACTACTGAATGAATGCAAGTCTTTCTAATAATAATTAGAAAAAAAAGAAAAAATCCAACAATAAACCAAAAAACCACCAAACAAATCCCAAAAAAACCCCTGTGAGTGGAAACTCTGAAACCTACCCACTGGGAATACACAAATAAGATTGTACTAGGTCAGATTAAAAAAATATTAAAAATACTAATGTCAACATGCATTAACAGTTTTAGAGGAACTGAGTCCTTTTAGATATGTGATTTCATTCTGTTTGAGTTGGGTAAAATATCTTGGCTAACAGTCAGTGGAGAACCATCAGCAAACAGAGATATTTGCAGAGAGGATCTGTGAGGCCATTCACACAACTCTTCCACTCAGGGCATGGGAAGCCTCATAGGACTCTTATACAGAGCTGACTACTTCACTGAGGACCATCATCCAGCTAAGGATGCACAAGCCCCACAGTTTCCCCTCCCAAGCTTACACAGAGCTGCACTGTTTCGTCTGAAAAAGTCCAGAGGAACTTCCAGGACATCCAGGAAAGTTCACTGGTTGTAACAACAGCCATGACAAAATAAACATGATGGTAGAAGGACTCTGAGCTACTGTCTCAAAAATAATCAGCAAGAGAAAACGTGCTAAGAAACATCTTTACATCAAGTTTTTTCTCTGTGAAAGCAAAGTACTGACCGTATCTGTAAAGAGTTATGAAAAGTAATGCAAGTCACTAAGCATTCCTATTCCTCCAGCCACGCTGTGGTAATATGGCTGCTATCCTTCACTAATCTCTCTAAACTGATCTTTCTGAGATTGCTAAATGGAGTGGTATTGCTGCACCGCAGAAGAAGATTTAGACGCTGCTGGGTGGAGTCGTGCTATCATTACATACTGTACAGGGTCTCAGAACAATTATCATTGCTTACACCTACCCACTGTAATTTGAAAGGCACAAACACTAAACCTGCAGTGAATTACTGAAGAAGCTCCGTCACTTTCCTATTAATGCAGCTGAATTTCTCTAAAAAGTAAAACAATAGCAAATATACTGGGGTATTAAATAACTCTTTCAGTACCTTTTAAAACAGACAATTATTTGTCATGCCACTGCTGTATAAACATTTACATAGGTGAACTATCACAAAATAACTGAACTTCTCTGTAAGCTGTTGCAGAGCACCAGTTCTGTATTGCTTTACACCAGTGCCATTGCATTCTTCAGGTTACATGAAGTTTACACCAGTTCACAGTTCTCATTAGAGAAAATATACATAGTGGCATTTACTTTAAACCAGTATAGATTTATACCAAGAGTACATGTGGCTTTTTGTCAGATGCAGTACTGTATTCTAGCTTCATTACATTGCTTATAAAACATGGAATCACTGAAAATAAATGCAGCATGAGACTAAACAAAAGAGATTCATTCAAAACAGACAATACTTCTGCACCACAGCTGGTGGGCATACATGTTTTACTCTGTTCCTCAAGTTTAAATTCTGACCTCAAAAGTAAACTTAAAACAACAAAAAATAATTTAAAAGACCAGACCTGCTTACGTTAATTCAGTGGCTGCATTCCCAGAACAATAATTGTGTGAGTAACACTTTTGGAAAAATTTCTACTAATTTCAGCTAAATCTGAGCTCTTCAATCTTTTGGTCTTTCACGCCACTTGACAAACTGCAGACTGATGTGGGCATGGGCATCACATGCCTGTGAAGAGCTTGCTTAGGGACTGAACCCAATGGACAGCACATTGCTACAGAACAGCGTTGCCCAGATTTGAAATTGGCACACTATTAAAATGTCTGACTGGCCAACAAAAGGTTTGGACTGGAAAATCTGCTTTTACTCTTTTGTGAACTCTGCTTCACAGAAGCGTGCAATGGTCTCTGCTTTGTGCTTCAATATGTAGAACCCTGGTACACACAAAAACAAAAAGTGAGGATAGAACTTCAGACTCCAAAACACAGGATTTGTTGAATTTTGAGTGAGATTATTGTTTATGATTTTATTCACCCTCTTTTTCTTCTTTTCATAAAGGTCATCATTTAGAAACAAAATAAGTATCTACTGACATTTAAGCAGAAGGAATAGTCTAAGTCACCCATTAAAACATAACCAAGTTACTATCAATCCAGGATAGATGAGTGCCTGCTAGTTTCCTATGAAAACCTACCATCAATAATGTGTATTGCTGATTTACAATGCAGTATTTGTAGCTTTTTACTGTCCTGTGTATACATGCACAGAAGACAAGAAAACTTCAGTTTGTGATTTCCAAGAGATAAGGGGGAAGTGGAAAACAATAGTAGGTTGGGGCCAGAACATATGAAAGAGCACACTTCACATTTTTTTCAGTATTTATCTTATAGTTCCTCACTGGAGTCATGCAATTTATCAATCTGATCACTTGAGAGGATATAAATTACTAACACAGGGACTCAAAAACATGTTTAAAAGCTTCCATTTCCGGTCTTTTAGCAGTAGTTGCAGTAACGAGCTTCAACATACCCCATGCTGGCATGGTACTGGCAGAGCCCCCTCTGAAGAATTTCTATGGCTTCTTCCCAGCAAAAGGAATCAGGTGAGGAGATCAGGGCAGGCTGGCTCTTGTATGGCTTCAGTGTCAGCAAGGAGAAATGCAGACCATGCTCACACCCTCAACATAGCCTTGTGCATCTAAAAACCTGGCCTTCTACATTATGATTAACCTTCAAACCACCTGAGCTGTGGGATGCCTACTCATACTGTTGAGAAAAGCTTGCTGCACCCCCAGCTTACCTTTGCAGAAAGAGCAAACAGGCTGTAAGTGAAGCTTTGCCCACAGCCAGGCATGTGAACCTTGACTGGCAGGGAGCAGGGACAGCTGCTGAGAACATCAGATGGGGAGGAAGGAAGCCTTCTCTGGGTGTCAAGTACATTTGCTGTAGATCAACCCATCTTTTCAGAATTAAATCCACATCCTCTCCTGTGACAGACCCAAACGTGTGTGGTATTCTTCAAGACTAGTTAGCTTTGCTGAGGTATAGTTGGCACAGAAAAAGACATAATTCTTGAAGAGGGCAAAGCAAGGACTTAGCAAGTATAAATCACACTTTCTCAACAAGGTCAAAAAAGCAGCAATGCCAAATTTCTTTTTAAAACCACCTCTTTCAAACTAAAAAAAAAAAAAGTTATAATGAAACCAATTAAAAATGTACAGTCACATTTCTTAAAGCACAGCACTTCTTCTAGACTTTGGGAGAAGAGAAAGGGAGAAAGCCAAATCATATATACACACACATACACTCTGTGCCTTCTTTAAGAACATAAATAAGATCTCAGAGAAACCTTCCCCCAGCCTGAGAGGACAGCAAAACTTGAGGAGAGCTTTCTGTCAATCCCATTTCATTACTATAGTTACATTTCTTTAAGAAAGCTGTATTTCTTGTACCATATGTTCTTCTAGCATTCTGCTTTCTTATACACATTTTGTCTTCCCAAGCAATAGCTTCAGACTTGTATTTTTCCACTAAATACTGACACCAACCCAAAACCTGCCCCTTAACTATTCAAGGGCATGTAGGCACAAAAAAAATATTGTCCTTCTAAGCAGGCTGGGCGTGGTATTTGAATGTTGTACATTCCTTCAGTTAATTGAAAATTATATCTCTCTTTTCAAAGGTTCAGTAAACAAATGGCTTGGCAAAAAGATATTGAGATATAAGCCAGGAACACCTATTTCAAAAAACTTTCATTTCAATATGCCATGAATACATACGGTGATATACAATAGAATTTCTGATGCTGTAAGCAAACATTCTCCTTTAAAAGGAAGAGGAAGAAAAGTCAGAAAGTAGAGCACAACCGAAAAACTAAGAACTTGGCAGTGAGCCAAAATGAAGATCTATAGGTACAGATTTACTAAGCTCAGTGAATTATCTCAAAATTGACACCAATATCAAAACAAAGTAACAGACTCCTTCTACTCACACCTCCCTTTTTTTCCCCCCTCTCTCTCAAAGACCCATTTGTGGCTACCATATGAATTCTCCAAGACATATCTGGACATTACTGACATGAAACTGTTCCACAGCACATGATTATAATTTTCTATAATATTCATAGAAATTGCATACACATTGACAGGTACTACATACAGTTTTAAGAGTTCTTAAAGTAATGCCAAATCAATTATTCAGAAGAAGTCATCTGGATATTAAGAAAAAGCATGTATATACTGAGATATGCTGAGTTTGAAACAGCCTGTTTCTCTCAAAGACTAGAAAAGAATAGTGCTATTTTTAGAGCTTGTAATATTGAATCTTTTAATGCAATGATGCTATTTTCAACAAATTTAAACATTTGTATCAACTCCTAGATACATTTTACCTTGTATTTTGCTACATTCATGGTTTGACTCCTTAAAGCTTAGGGCAGTCTGCTTTTCAGTTTAAAGCGATACAAATTTTGAGAGCAACAGAAAGGAACACAATAGAGAAGGTTAATTTCAGCTAAGTGCAGTTGCCACTTCTGACTACATTTCACAACACTATGAATGCAAATAATATATTTGTATATGGCAGTAAGGAGAGCCCCGTGTGCTCCAGATCTATGAAGCCAGCCCAACTCTCTCATATGCCATCACACCATAGGCAGGGATCGTGAACACAAATTATTCTGTGTGCTAAAATGTCAATCTGTCTGGTCAAGGCTTCAAACTACAGGCATCATGTTGAAGAAGGTGTTTTCTTAATAGTTCTACTACAAATGATCAGTGGAGAACACACTGTGTGATGTACTCGCTGTGTCTTTTCATGTGGGCAGTACAGCCCATCTCCCAAAACTACTGGTTTGTTAATTCATTTGGTACAAGTAGTTTAGGAACTTGGAATAAAGTCTCCATACTCCTAACAGTCTACTTCTAAATTTAATATCAGTGAAAAAAAAATTAATGCTATTATTAAAAAGAAATTGCAAAGGTTGTCTGGCCACAACTGGAGGCAAAGCTTTACAGAAAGAAAGTGTCAACCACAGAGTAGGAGTAGTGTATGTGCTGTTCCCTGGAGGTACTAACTCATTTCTTCACATTGCTTCTTAAAGGCTTGCTCATTCCTTCCATGAGCTACCATGTTGGTGCAAGCAGATTAAACAGGGCTCTTATTCACAGTCACGAGGCTCCTCACTGCTCTCTGATGTCAGCACAGAAGGTCAGCTGCATAAATACCAGGCAACCGAAGCTGCACTGTTATGACCAGACATCCTGTTTGCTGTGAATTCTATTTTTAATACTTTTATGATGTTAATAACGGGAACTCCCAGTTTAACCGAATTGCTTTTAGTTATAATTTATACTGCAGTTTTCCTTTATCAAAGATCTGAGTATGCACAGATTTGAATACTTACTGTCAGCTTTAAGCTGTTTTTTCCCCTCACACTCCTGCTCCTTCACTTCAGGAGTTTTTCAGACTTTTCAGATGCAAAGGTAGAGGTTTTTGACAGACTTCAAAAGGCAACCCCTGTCACCTAATCTTAAAGCAGTGTAGTCAAAGAATATTGTAATATTTGGCTTCTGCATGGGAGCCAAGACATAAGAAAGAATACAAAAGTCAAAACATTTTATGCAGAAATTTTCTATCAGTGAACTAGCCAGAAGACTGTGAAGGCTGGGAATTGCTGCGCACCTTCAACACCAGTAGGGTGTTCCATCTGGGACAAAGCCTTTCTTACCATTTTCCTTCCCTGAAAACTTACACTGTGGATCCCACCTGAATTCAGGTTGACATCCCATTCTGACTTTCCTTAAACTGTTTCTTCCTTCTCTTTGAGGTAGAAAACAGGCATCTCCCACAGCCCTTCCAACTTACTTGTGGTGTGACTGTGAATATTCACTACTTCTTAGTGGATGATCTCTCTAAAACACACTTCAGGGTCAGCAGCTCCTGCTGAAAGGCAGTCTCTTGCCCTTCCCCAGTTTACCAACCATCATGTCAATTGACCTATCAATGGTTTTCATATTAAAAGAGCTTTTTGACTGAGCATTCACATTGACTGGCTCACACACACACCATACTCAGTCCATGTATCTATCTCAGTTCAAACATATCTTCTCCCCCTGTAGTGACTGCAGATTTCCAGAACAAATGCTACACATTAAAAAAACCCAATCAATCAAACAAAAAAAGATCCCCAACAACAGTAACACTGAAACAAAAATCCCAGAGTAAAGAGTGAGAAACTTGATCTTTTTTCTTTCCAGGGGAAGTGCCTATGAAGTCTGCAAAGGATACAAGGCTGAGAGAACTAGTGTCAACTCAGAACCTCAGATGCTGACACGTGTCTTCAAATCTATCCTACCCTTGGCTTTTGCTGAAACAATCAAAAAATGTTTTAAGCAATACAACTCTCTTGTCAGCTGATTTAGGAGACATTTCTACTGGGAATGAACAAGGAATGGTTTACCTCACCCAAAACACTCAGCAACCTTTAGATACTGCTAATTTTTACCTATTGCCAATCTTGTCCATACTTAAGAAACAAAAGCCTCTCCGCAGACACTGCACTCCCCAAAAACCCCAGTCCAATTATCAAAACCGTCAGATGCTGCCGTAACAGCATCTAATCTGAGTAAACATTTAGAAGTAGTTCTATTGACATTTCAGTTAAAAAAAAAAAATCAAACAAACAAAAAACCTCACAAAAAATCCACAAACAAAACTATTCTGGAACAGCCTACCTTGTAACAGAGCGACCTACTTCAAAAACATCAGTCCTCAGAAGATGACCACACCTTCCTTTAGCTTCTAAAATGACTGGGAGAGCTACTGGATGAAACTGAATAATGAATTTTTTGGCCACATATAATCTCCACTTCCAAATTGTGAAGCTACTTTTATTACAGACTTTAAGTGAAAATACCTATGTGAGGTTTCATTCTTATTTGAGCTAAAATGAATCCATCACATTCTTAATATAATTTCATTTTTAGCATCTTCTGTGCATCCAAAAAGCCCCAAATCCTTCATAAAATTAAAATAGGTATACTCATGAAGAATCAGGTCTCTGCAGTTTATGTCACATGACAACAGTATCTTCCACAAGAACAGGTGCATAATGGTACAAAAAGAAAAGAAAGAAGGACAAGCGTATCTGTAGTAGCATGGAGTTGCCCCATAGAAAAAGATATATTCACTTCCCATTGATTCAATTAAAAACTACTACAAAACAAGCAGATGTTCACCTTTCATCATCTCCCTTTTCACAGACAAACCAGAAACACCTGATCTTAATAGAGGTTTATATCAGGTAAAGCACAGACATTCATTACAGTAGAATATCTGTAAACATTTCCTGGTTAGAAATGGACTTTCATTATAGCCTTTTGCAAAGGGAGGATATACAAGGTTACTGAAACTGAAGTATTCCCTAAAAAAATAATGAGGAAAATGGTAAGGAACCAATGTGGAAATGCAGACAGATGGGATATGATGCAAGAGAGGAAATAAAATAAAAGGATTGCATTTTCCATGTGGAGAGACTGACTTCACTGTTGTGTCACTCCATCTCTCATTTCCCTTCAAGCACTCAATGACGCTAATCCTGACACCAGCAAGTGATTAATCCAGCAGGAACCATGAAGAAGACTCGAGGGTAGATGGATAACTGCCAGGATTTTTAACACTGTTTTCACTAATCACACATCAATCTAAACTTGTCAAATACACAGTTACTTCCAAAGCATAGCACAACTTTGAATTGGAAAAAAAGAAAATTAAAAGAAGTGGCCTTTGAGGCATCATTTTAGAGTTTAATAGAGATTTCTGCCTGGAGTGGCATGGGACAATGTTTATGTCATGATTCTCTTTCATGTTATGACTGACAGTACTGGCAAAAATGTCTGCAGCACCCCAACATAAAGAATAATAGCAATACAGATACAAAGCAGGCCATGCGAATAAATACCAAGTACTTTTGGTCACTGCCACAGCACAGAAGACATTTACTAAAGTATTTTAAAGTAATGTAAAAATACAACTGAACAGATGTCTTGGGTTGAGCATATGACACCATTTTGTTGTCTCATATCACTGCTGTATACTAAACATGGATTCTGTGCCTCTGACTCGAATCCAAGAATTTTCAAGGACAAACACAGATACTCCCATGTTGGGACTCAGGTGGGTTTGGGTTTTTTTCCTTCTCTCACTCACTCCTAAGCTCTTGGCTCTGCCACAGGCAGCAGGGAACAGGGAGTTGTTTTTTATCTTTTTTCTCTTTTTTTTTTTATTTTGGCCATTTTTTTTCCAGTTCTGTTTCTCAAGGGAGAGACACGGAAAGCAAAATTTTTTTTTTCCCTTCTTAGCTAGCTACGACAAGTTTTTTTCCTTGGGATCTTTTTCTTTTTCCCTGAAACTGCTTTTCTACCAAGCTCGGATCCAGGACAGAAGGTCATCTGATCGCCCGCATCACCGGGGGAGGGGCCCTGCCTCGGCCCGTCAGCGGGGGACCACGCCAAGGACTCTGTACTTTACACAGGTTTCTCCATCACAAGTAGTTTATCATTTAATATTGTTCTTTTCTGTCCTATGCCTTGTAAATAAAACAGGGGGTTTTTTCATTCTACCTCTAAGGAATTGCCTCTGTCCAGACCTGGTGGTGGAGGGGTGGCTAATAGTCCGCCTTCCCCCAGGAGGGCATTTTCCTCCTTATATTGTCTCAAACCCGGACAACAGAAAAAATACAAAACCAAATCCCCAAACATTGTCTGGTTGAAATACATGCAATAGTTGCATGAAGTTTCAGGTGTTTAGAAAAAAAAAGGGAAGCTTTTTTTCTGATAGGAAATCCTCAACCAAGGGAAACTTGTGCAAAGAAGTTGGAGGGAGGGGTGTTTTTTATTTTAAAGATATAAAGGCTATCTTTTTATCTATGTCCCTTCAAGTCATATAAGTAAGAGCCTTTTGTATCCTGGATATATTTTTGACCAATGATTTGCATCCCCATTGCCTGTTCTGTCAGTCACATGCTTCATAAAAACTTCAAATAACTTTTGCCTTGTAACCATGCCTAATTTAATATGAAAGTCAGAATTTCAGCTCAAACCCTCAGGGAAACTCAGCTGGATTTACTGTAAATCTTTGCCAGTCCTTTGGAAAGAGTCTGCGTTGCAAAACACCCACCCAGTCCACTCTTAACTAAGCCAAGATGGCAATAAATTCAATAATATGGGAAAAGAAAATGCACTTGCACTATAAGCTGGCTTCCAGAATAGGAAGGCCATCTTCAACTAGACATTCCCTTCCTATATTTTTTAATTCCCATTCCCCATCTCTTAACACTAAAATCAAATGAAACGTAAGTAGACAAATTCTCCATACCTGTAACTTATAGCAATTTTACTTCTGTGTCTTGCTTTGGAGTGCTTTACAGACCAACAGTGGGGCTGCTTGTAAAACTCCCACAGAACAGAAGCCAGAAGTGGAAAATGCAGGTAGATGCTGGAGAGATTGAACACAAATAGAAAACCTTAATCTTTAACTTGCCTTCTACAATTATAGAATCACAGGCAATTCTCAGTTGGAAGGGACCCACAAGGATCTAACTCCCAACCCTGCACGGGACCATCCCCAAGAGTCACACCATGTGCCTGAGAGCACTGTCCAAATGCTTCTTGAACTCTGTCAGGCTGGTGCTGTGACCACTTCCCTGCGGAGCCTGTTCCAGTGCCCAACCACACTCTGGGTGAAGAATCTTTTCTTAATACCCACCTAAACCTCCCCTGAGACAGCTTCAGGCCATTCCCTCAGGCCCTGTCACTGGCCACCACAGAGAAGAGATCAGTGCCTGCCCCTCCTCTTCCCTCACAAGGAAGTTGCAACTGCAAAGAGGTCTCCCCCCAGTCTCCTCCAGGCTGAACAGACCAAGTGACCTCAGCTGCTCCTCATATGGNCATATGGCAAAAGTGCCCCCAGCACTCGAGGTGAGGCCACCCCAGTGCACAGCAAAGCGGGACAATCCCCTCCCTTGCCTGGCTGGCAGTGCTGTGCCTGATGCACCCCAAGACACGTCCTTTCCTTACTTCCTTCTTTATGCCTACCTAGATCTCCTCAGGTAACATGCGAGTAGTAATGAGCATTGCGAAATCTCAAGGATATTGTGTTGACAATAATTGGTCACTTCACATTTTGTGACTTAGATATTTATTAAAATTTTAAATGTAATTAGAATCACAATAATAAAGGTGGTGGTATATTGATCCAGCTTCTCTCATGTTCCAGTTTTTCCTCTGTGTAATTAATACTGAGCTATTCTGTTGAGAGGTTTTTTTGCATCTGTACATGAGTAACTCATGGTTTGTATTTCAGCATCCACAATCAGGTTTTCATAAACTTTAACAGATACTCACAATGTTCTGGCCAAGTAAAACTCACATAATAGTCTTCAAAAGTAACTTTTCCATAGCAGATTTGTTGAGTCACAAGAGATTTTTATTCTGCCATGAAAAGACATTTTTATAACCCTTTATACATTTGACTTATTCCAAGTTTTGATGGGAATAGAAACATTCAGATCAAGATGACTCAGAAGAGATAAGCTGAAAAGCCTTAGCTTTTCACTGATGAAAGGAATATAGTCAAACACTGGGTAGCATATGATTTGGAAACATCAAGCTGTATGGCACCACAGGTACGGGTACAATAGTGAAAAGCTTACACCTAGTCCAAGGAACACAATTCCCTTACTTGAAACCATCAGTCACTACTCTAATACCAGCAACAACAAACAAAAACTCCACAAACTCTCACATTTACCAATCCCAGTATGTTTTACAAATACTAACTTAGTGTCACAAGTAGCAAAACACCTGGCTAAGAATATTTTTAACTTATGAAGATGCAGAACGTGAAACAGCTAACCCTCTCTATGTAGCACAGCTCATTTGTGTGGTAGAAGAAAGGATAGTAAGATTCAGTAATTCAACAGCCTATGCATGGTTAAGACATCTCTGTACAAGTTCCACAGATTTTAATGCTGTAAATGGAAAGAGGAGCAATGGTAGGTGCTACAGAAACACACTGATGCACACAATTATAGTGCAAAAAAGTGACCTTTGATACATGATCTTACATGTGATCTTTTACACATGTGGACAAGGACTGCAATAAATCAAACCACTCTGTGATTTAGGAACTCTATGAGGAGAATCATGGATACATTAGGTAGCCCTTCCTTCTATACCCAAACAGTTAATGTATGAAAATCCAGAATAAATTGAAGTTTCTGAGTATTTTATTTTTTAAAAAACCCAACACAGGTACCAATGAAACAAAAAAATTCAAACATATGGTACTATTGAAGAGTAAACAGTACTGCTTTCAGGCCTAGCCAAGGGATTACTGTTACATGGGGAAATCTAGGTTGACTTTTAAAAATCTAAAAATAATTCTAAGAATGCTTCCTGTCTCAATGCTCTGGACAAGAGAAAACAAATGAAAAGACTTAGTGTCTACATGCCATCTAGGTCACTGGTATTACACAACCTTCCTTTTTAAAAACACTTCAAACAAATTCCTATATGGGATATTCACAGGCTTTACCTGATTAAAAACAAGTGCAAGATATGAAATACCCCCTGGAAGTACAAAACAGGTTGTTTTCAGAAAAACTCCCTGTGTTTCTGATGAAGCATCAGAGAATCTGATAGTTTGACCAGATACTTTCAATTAAATATAACTCGTTAAATATTTATTTATATGCCACTTTATACTAGAAGGCTGGATGACTACACAAGACATTCACACAAGACAATTAACTCTATATTTCTGTCTCATGTAGTATGTTGCTTCACAACATCATTAGGATAAATACACCTCTGCAGCAAAGGATTATGCATGCTATTTTCTTTATCACAGGTTCCAACTCTGTACTACCTTCAACTTAACAAAACAGGAGCAGACTTGCCATCATACCTCTTTCTATGCTGTGAAGACACAACACAGAGGCACATTTCTGACTTCTGGCGGTTATTGTGCCCTATCATATCATGCCTGAAAGTTTTACAATCAAAATTATTTGCACTGGAAAAAGTCTTGATTTAGCAAGCTTTTATTAATTTTTCTATTCTCCCTTTGTATTAAAGGTTACAGGCTGCACACACACATATAAACAGTAAAAGACAAAAAGGTAAATAGTTGTCCATTAAGCAATTATTTTTTAAAATAGACTCAAAGCCAACACCTGTAATTGATACAACCTAAAATCACTATAATGTGATTCATTACTAGAAAGCATGTTATATTACAATATACATATTTATAAAATGAATCCTCCCATGCTCAAGTTCATTTTTCGATTACACTGCTATATGTACTGGGCCTTTCACAGTACTGGGGAAAGGAAGTCACAACCCTAGCTTCTATTCTGATCTATGCTGCAGGTTAAATTACCACCATCAGGTGAGTATTTTGGTGCAGAGAGGCTTTGTTGAAGATTGTGTGGCTTAATTCTTATCTATGACATAGACAACCCTCAGGTAGAGATTTGTGTTGGGCCATGAAACTTGACTTCAGTCCATTTGCTTGCCCTGCCCAACTTTCTTAGGTATCTTCAGACAGGCTATATAGTATCTCGATGCTTTGGATTATGATCTGTAAAATCAAGATAAACATTCTAATTTCAATTCTGAAGAACAGAAAATTTTAAGAGATGTTACATGTTTTTGAGGTACATCATGCAATGTAATGAGTCCTTATATAAAAAAGGACTTGGCAAGTTTTTAGTGGAAGATATTTTGTAAACTCTGAGTTGCATTAAAACTGTATCTTCACACTACTAGGTAGTATCTTCTGATAGACATCAGCTACTTTTATACAATTCAATCAACTTGGAGTTGCTGTAAAATTAGGAGCAACGCATATAGTACAGACAAGCATTTTGTTGTCACATGTCTCTTGTCCTGTACTGACAAACAAGCATAGCACTTTTTCAAAGACAAGCATATGTTTAATTAATTGAAAAATAATAAGCCCATGTATTAAAAGAAAAAGTATGGTGTATTAATAAACAAAAACCAAAAGTGTGATATTTTAATTACTTTGACTGGGAAGAGATTCAAAATCCTTTCACATATTTCCATCTATAAAACCAGGTAAGCTGAAATCACTTTCCCTGGTTTTCCAATTGCTTCATGCAATCACTTGTCCTAAATACGTGTCCTAATGCCTCTGTTGCTTGCCTCAACACACAAAATTCAAAATTTTTTACTTCCTTCTGGAAGCATTTGAAAACCTAGGAGGTTTACTCAGGGTAACACTTGCTGTGAAAAAACAGGCCATATTTATCAAGCCACAATGAAGGTAAATTTGGGTGATAAACTGAGAATTCCATCTTGTGGTCTTTCTCAAGTATGGACTGGCATAAACTCAGAAGTAAACCTACTTTTGCTTTAACAAGCAATCTCTCTCTAACAAGTAAAAGTGGGGAGAGGAAATTGCAGATGTAAAAGGAAATTGAGCTTTAGACAAATTAATTCAACAGTTATCCTCCCTCAAATGTTATCTCCTCTCTTGCAAAGGTGTTGTCTATGCTGTAACATATATATAGATAGATACAGATATTTAAAAATATTGACAAATATGTCTCCCAGTAAAAAACTCTCTAGGTAATTAGGAGAAATCAAATCTCCTCTTCGATGAGGAAGTGGTCACTTGGAAAGAAGATCCTGAGCATGAATGACTAAGGCCTGGTTCAGCAAAGCATTTAAATATATTAATAGCTTCACCATGTTTGTCAGAAGTACAGCTGAAACACAGAGAAATCGAGTTAAACAAAAACAAGACAACCATAGTTACTGCATAACTGGCACTACACATGTCATTTTTTCTTTGAAATAAACAGGATCTTGAGCATGGAAACATTTAATACCCTCTTGCTGTATTTCATTTCCTTTTGAAATATGTATGAGAGAACATAAGAGAGACACTCATGAGGCTTCCATGCTAAGTCCTAAGACTCCTTTTTTCTCATGAATTTCTGTTAGGAGTGAAGCAGGAAAACAACTGTAAGGCAAATTCATTACATGATGTCCACCCATTTAAAGCATGCAACCTGAAGAGTACGTAGAATATAGTTCATAAAACCAAAGTATTAAACTCTTTAAGAAGGTAAACTAATGAAATCCAACTTCAACAAGGAACTTATGTCTCATGACCAAACCATCTCTAGGCTCGAAGGAGCAACAAAAATGTTTCCTCTGATTAGGACAGCCATGTCATCTTCCTCCTTACACATCTGTTAGGATTACCAGAAATGATGGAGCTTCACAAATCTGCCTTGCTTTTTTGTGGTTTTCCCCCACAGCATCTCTTACAGGAACATGGTGGCTTTAGAGCTCTTACAACTTTAATTGAAAATGCTCAGTGGATGCCTAAGTTAAAGCCAGAAAAGGGAAAAAGACATCCAGAGCAACATAATTGTCTAAGCTTCTTTTTCATCAGCAATTTTTCCAGACAAAAGCCTTTCTTAAAAAAGCATTACAAACTCCAGCACAGGACAAAAAATTTATTCTAGTTAATTAAGCAAATTGTCACTGGCAATCATTTTTTAATTAAAACTACAGAAAATTATGTTTATATATATATATATATATATATATATAAAAATTATATAGATGGATATACACACTTTTTATATATATTTATATAGCATAAATATCCATGGTAATATTGAGGAGTAGTCTAGTTTCAAATGTTAGTTTAGGTTTCACAAAACCTGCATGTGAAGAGTCTGACGAGTTTGGCAATTGTTAGTGGTCTCTTAGTTTGAATCCACAAGAAAATATATGCAGGACAGACCAAGTCAGTTCGGTACAATTTACAGTCCTTTAAGAATTCAATCCTGTCCATTTAATCAAACCAAGAAGGAATGTATTTGCTTTCAGCAGCAAGCTACTTTCCTGCTTTAAAAGAGCTTCTTAGGGGGCTCTAAGGGGAAGAGAGAATTACCGTATTTTAAGTTGTAGCCATGACTATTTTTAATACTGTGGCCATCAAAAAGCAGGTTAAGAACTACCAAAACCTTTTTAACAGGTTTTGTAAAGGGTCTAGGCTTTACCTTCTGTGCCCATACATTTCTTTAAATAACCATGTCTACACTTACAGACTCCTATACATGTGCTTTTATTACATAGGATGTGAATGTAATCCAAACTGAAAATAGACATATAATGAGCACAAAAACTAAGAGTAGTCATCAAAACATAGTTAAGCCTATTTCTGACAAAGCGTAATGGATATAAGACTGAAATAAAACACATGTAAGACTGAAATAAAGCATGCATTTGAGACGGCAGAAGTACCTGGGGACATTTAAATCAAGTGGATTATTCAGCTAGCATGCACAAGTGTATATTCTCAGCTAATAAAAATCCGTAGGAAAAATCTGTAGGAGAAAACTGGTGGAGTGTTTGAATGCAGTGTACTACTTTTTTCCAAATGTGGTATGCTGCTCCAGTTGCAAATGCTCTGAAAGGGAGAGCCTTCTTTCTCCTCCCAGAACTCACTACATCACCACTCAGAATTTGCTGCATAAACACTGGTGAGGGCATACATTTGAGAAGTATTAAAATCAACAAAATGCTTTTTGGTTTTCTGCTATTTTGGAAAGAACAAAACTTTCTCACATTTTCCATTTCCTGTTTCATAAAAGACAGAAGTTTTTTTATAAGCTAAGGTATGAATGATGATGTTTCAACCACCAAAAACAGGGCTTTATAACTGGAAGCAAAAGCAGACTGAAAAAGTTAGCAGCAGTAGTCAATCCCAGTAATGTAATTATCTAGATAGAATCATATGATAACATAGACAAACATCACCTTACTAAAATGCCTCCAATGAGACTGATAGCCAAACAGTGCTACACCACAAATGTATAACTAATTCTTCCTACAAATCAAAAGGAATAAACCTCTCCACTAAAACTGCCTTTTTCTGCCCTTCGCCACAAACCTTGTGTTTTACAACAAATAATCTACCACTGCACAGGATAGTTGCTTGTTTGGACAGCTATAATTAACAGTGATGTAAATATCTGCAACGTTTAAACTATTTCAGCCATGATGGCTGAGATTTCCTAATTTAGAGATGGTCACCTCAGAGTCAGACAGGGAGCAGATGCATTAGCATACGCATGGTGATAAGTTTCTTCACTGATCTAAAAATGTGGCTTTAATGTGGCCTAATGAGAACAATTAGTCTTTGACAGCCTAATATCTATCTGAGAGACTCAAATCAAATATGCAATATAACAACAATTCCTTGCTAAGAGATATGGGTGCTATTAAAAAGAGAACTATGACCCTGGCATATCACTACTGCAAATAAGATATAGCTGATACTGTGGTCAGAACTGAACTATTAAAAAAAAATATATGGCTAACTTAAAAATTCCACTCAGGTTTGGTTTTTTTGGGTTTTTTTTTTTTTCACACAGTATTTTCTCATTCTATCAAATGTTTCTTAAGTGAACTCTGAAGAAGCACTATCCTAAAAAACAACAGCTGTTTAGAGCTGCGCAATTAAAAAGTTACCAAACAATTCACAAATACAGATATTCTTATGTGGATGGAAAACTATACTAAAAATGTTTCATTCCAATGGCCTGAAATTATATATGTACTCAGAAGAAAAGCTTTTAAATGACAGGGTCTTCCTATACAGCTTAACAACATTTACTGCAAATCAGATCTTGTGCATGAGTTGAGTATAAAATATTCCATTCAAATTCCTGACTGAGAAAGGAAGTGTTTTCTGTAATCAATGAAGGTCAGTTTACAGGGTTCCTAAAAAGTTCTGAGAAATTAACAGAATTTCGTACAGCAAGTAACACCGCTGAAGTCTCTCTGAAAAGCAATTCATTATGTTTCTTTTAGCTGTTAAGCAGTGCACAAGATCAAGAGATTTTTTCAGATTTGATCCTTGCTTTGATCCTTAGTGTGGTGGATTCAAGAAAAAATACTTATTTTGAGAAACAAAAAAATACATGGCAATTAAAGTTTAAATGTAATTTTTACACATTATATATTAATAGTCTTTATCTGAATTAGCAGGAACACATTATCCTTAATAAATTTCCTAATTAACTAAGAGCTCTCTTATACCGCACTGTAGTTTTTATCACTAATTTTTATGAGACTTAGAACTATTTTCTACTTGCAGTATAACAAGACATCTCATTTTAGTGAATTACAGTATTTACTTCTTGTGTTTCACTTACACTTGTGAATTCATTGGTAAAGGACAAAGAGTTACAGCATTTAGCATTAGTCATATATATCACAACTGTTTTGGGGTTTTAATTCTTTATTAGAAATTTAACAGCTGTATCACCAAAGTCATTCTTGCTCAAGTCATTAACAGAGCTTAAATACTGACAACTGTAAATCTCTTGAGTGACACAAAGGATCAAGAGCAGCAACCAATAGGAAAAAAATCAAAGACAGTCACATTGCTAGTAAACTAGCAGACAAACCTTAAATACAAGAAAGCAGTATTTCTGAGAAAGCAGCACAAATTATTCTGGAAAAGGTGAATCACTCCTCAAAGTTTCAGTATACAAACAAACTGAAACTGTGACAAATGCAATTTCGATAATTTGCAGGAAACATGTTCCTTATCTAGTGTGTATATACATACTAGATACACATACATATTTCAGTGCTTTTCCTAAATACTGTGTATCCCTGGTATCTCATCTGATGACACTTTTTGTACCACTGGAATATTTTCAAAGCAGCTTTTATTTTTTTACACTGAACGTCATGTAAAAGTGAATTAGTCTTCTAATGAAAAGATGTTTCCCCACAAATTCCACAGCAGATACAGATCGCATACTAGTCTGACTGAAAGATCATTTTATTCTGCCTAACACAGCACTGTGGATAATGGAATCTCTTTTTTCAAGCACAGTCAACTATTACAACAAACAGAATAATAATAATAACACTTAACAGTTCTATCATACTCTTCTTTATAACACAATGCTAATTTCAACCAACCAATTCTTATCAATTCTGCTACACCTTCTCTAAACTTCACACACGAACAGCATTATGTATTGATACACATACTGATTGCTAAATGTGCTGACCAGATAAATGACAACATAAAGAGACAGCAGAAGATTAAATGAGGAGTAAAAAATGCACAAGAATAGGAAGGATGACAAAAGCAGAAATGCAAAGGGTGAATGTGTTTAAACTTGTGTACATGTACACATATTGTAAGAAGAGTAGCTACACAGAGCTATAAGCAGAAACACAATGAGCAAAAGATAACCTCTTTTTTCACATTTTCAACTTGTTTTTCCATTTTTTTCAAATAGATAAGGCAACTGAAAATAAACAGAAAGGAACGAACAGTACCAAAGGTGACCAAAGGAGTCAAAGGAGGACAGGGAAAGACAAAAGGTGTGAAAAAAAAGTAGGAAGGACTAGATTGGCATAAAAGGTGTTAAAAAAGTACAAGAAACTTCAGATATAGATCAGTAGAAAGGTTAGAATTTTTAAAAATATTCAAAAAACCTAACAAACCCCAAATATAGAAGAAGAGCAAAAGTATGAGAACCCACTGCTAATTGGCTAAAAGTCTTTTTCACCCATAGATTCTGTTACACTGCTGTAATCCACAACGTGGTTATACGCCGGAAAGCAGCACCACACCTTTCTACACAAGCTTCCCCACTGGTTCTTATGCTCCTTGAGCACAGTTAACACTACCAGTCACACATGTCTTATCCAGCATATGGTCTCCTCAAATGTTTTTAAAATACGTATAAGCATACGTAAAGTCAGCTCCTACAAACTTAACTGTTTAGAAGGCAACATTTTTCAAGCAGCAATTCCCCGGCAGTTGTCAGCAACCTTTCCTTCACAATTCTGTTTCATTTATTCCATACAGAGTTATCTTTCTGTCCTAGATTTTGTACTTGGATGCAGCAGTTGCTTTGATTTGGCGGTGTCTCAGTATAGCAAAGTCATCCATCTTGTATTAGAAATAGGATTTCCTATCACAAAGAAAAAAACGACAGAGGAAAATCGAACAGGACAGGCACATGAAAGTTTAGAGGCTACATATAAAAAGCCAGTGTTTGTTTTGAAAGATTAGAAGCTACAGTTAGTAAGTTAGTACTTGTTTTGAAAGAATAAGCTACATTTAATTCGTTGGTCCTTGTTCTGAAAGGACAAGCAAGATCAAAGTGGAGCTCAGTTTTCTAGATGTAGCAAAATATATCAGTATCCTTATTTAATCACAGTTGTAATATAAGCTGGTGTTAACTCTCTGACTTCTCTATTATTGCTTGCCTTCTCACCTCTCTCTTCTCACTCCATCCTTTTATTTCTACTTCTCTACTATCTTCAAGGTTGCCTTTTCCATTACATGCTTTTCTCATTCATCTCTGAAATACTTTCACTCCTGTATAATGCCATTTCTTCTATAAGGTAATATGAACACAGCCAAAAATCAAGAATTCTAATGGAACACAGGTTAGCACCACCCATGCTGAGTAGGAATCACACTGGTAAGTCAATGTTGGAAACCTAGTTGCAACCAACTCTGAAATCAAATAATAAAGCTTTACTAGGACCAGGGAGGTCCCTTACCCTTCTCCTCTAGCCTATCATCTGTAACTGTATTGGAAAAGTCACCATTGCAATGGCCAAACTTCTAGGCAATATAAAGAATTCCAACTTCAGTGAGTAATCAGTGCTTTACTATCAAATATAAGATTATTGTTATGCCTCTTCCTTCCAATGTGGTTAACTACCCTGCAGATGCAGTGCTGTGAGCCCACATGGGAACTCCACGAATTATTAATACTTATGGATATTAGAAGACAATGGTTATGCTTGCCTTCAATTTTAATTCATATGTCCGTTCAGAAACCTTGATCTAGAATTACAGTTTGAAAAAACGATAAGTATACCTTAAGTTTACACATCAGGTTTTGCATTTCTAACACAGCAAGCCTACATGCTGAAATTCTCTCTCACAAACCATGGAGCAGTTGGAGAACAACTCCCCCAACAGAAAAGGAATTTTACCAGTACAAAGGGGTTTTGCACTAAGGAAGCTTTATCCTACAGAAAGAGATTAGGATTGGTATAACAACATAAGGTACTTTTAAACCTACTGTTCAGGTGTACCGTACGTTCAGGGGACCGACTTGCACCAGTACAAAATTACTTCAAAACGCATGCAGACTGGCTTGTACTAGGGTAATTTGTACCATCAATGCATTTCATTCACAAATTCCCAAGGTGATAAAATTTTGGCTTAAAAAAAAAAAGTCTTCTTCATCTTAACATAAAATGGTTGTAAATACAAATGCTACACATACACACAAACACATATTCACATACAGAAATATACACAGAAATCGAATTATCTGGTGAAACATCTTATCTGTTTAGATCACATCATTTTAAAGCACAGTACAGAACATCTTTCCTAAATGATGTACACCAGTTACAAAATAAAAGTTATTAATTAAAGGATGCTATTAGGCGATTTTTAGCTAACCATGGAGCTGGTAAATCATCCACACAATGCACTTTGTGGACTTTTGTCATATATTTGCAATGCCCATACTAAGGCAACATATCCCAGGAGTTGGCAGCCATGCTATCAGCAAGAATTTGGCTACAGAAACAGCAATGATTCATCATGCATTTCAGAAGCACTGTCAAAACAGCAAAACAACACACTACTAATTTAATCCTTTAAAGGAAACAAAAGCTTTAAAATATAATCATAAATTTGTTTTCAAAAACAAAACAAGCAAAAAACCCCCCATGGTTCTAATAATGCATTTGGACAAGCATCTTTATTCACCATTTTTGTTCCCCTCAAAGGAAAGAAAACAGCTATTTAGTATCAGCTAACTACTTACCTCTCTACATTGCCATTTAAATGGTCAAATCAACCTTCTAGAACAAGTCTTTCATGATAGCGTAATCAAAATTCACTGTTTTAAAAATAGTTTAAATTTGGTTGTATTCAGGTTTTAAAATACTCTGTGGTGATTTTAAAAATAATCATCACATTTTCATTAGCTGGAATCTATACTACAAATAGATGATTTTCAAAGGCATCCTCTGAATGAAGAGTCAATAGCATAGTCTGAATATTCATTTTAACATGGATATCACATCTATCACTGTCCCAATATCTACCATGAAAACTCTCCCAGCTATCAGTATCTGAAAATAGTGGTGCAGGTCCTGTCAAAGGCTCTCAAGGACTATATGTCTCTGATGAAAGCACCCTTTTCTTTCTTCCTGAGATTGTCCCAGTTAAACATATGAAAATACAGACATCTAGAAAGGTTACTAATTTCTTGTCGTTGTAGCTCCATAATGACTCTGAACCTTTATATGTAACACCTTTTTATTATCATCTTGTGAAAACACTAAGTAGCATCTCTACTAAGCTTAAGAAGGCATAACCAGAAAGCATTTTGAATTTACTTCCCTTTGTCCCAGTACACAAATTGACATCACGATTGCTTACCTTCTGGAAAACGACTTCATCCTGCTTCATTTTCTTTTTGCTGCTTTTTCTGATCCTCCGGTTTGTCTGAATCCATTTTGTGACCTGGAGTTCAAAACCAGGATGCTTTTTTAGGTAGAAGAGGCAAGCAGATTGTAGTTATTCAGCATTAGTAAAAGGTTATAAAGAGACTCTAGACAACTTTTTTCATTGCTTCACTGCAAAGCAGAAAGCACTCTTCCCCTCTTGCATTAAGTGGTCTTAGGTAATCTGGTAAATTACTTGTACATGATCAACGTGTGAGCTGGTGTTCCTCACCTTAGAGCTTTTGGTTTAAGGATTTTTGCACAAAGAGCATGTTTGATGTCAGACCAGGTGGAAAGTTATCACTGCAGTGTGCAAAAACCTTTATCCCTTACACCTTCTATTTCAAGTAAGAGATTCCTTTCCAGCCACCCACTCGAACTTTGTTCCAGACTACCAACGCCAAATTTGGATGGTGCGGTTGTTATTATTCAATAAAGCAATAACACTTATTTGGGGTTTTTTTCCCCCCCATACAAATATTTTTGTTCTTAACACGAAAGCAATTTTTTTTTAAAGCAAAAACGTGGATGATGTATCAGGTAGAAAACTGCCGGAGCAGATTTGCAAGGGCAAGAAGCGGGGTGCAATGTAACAGCTGCCGAAGGCGCCCTCCTCACCTCGCCGCTCACTTGCTGGACGAGCTGACACTCCTTCCACGTCTCTTCCTCCTCCAGCAGGGGCTACACGGGGGAGAAAGCGCACGGTGAGACGGGATCGCCCGCGGAGGATCCGAGATGCGCTCCGCTCCGCTGTCCGGGGCCGCGGGACGGCAAGCGCTGGGGGAAGCCAGGTCCGACCGCCGCCAGTCCCCGGAGCCGCGCCCGCTCCTGCCCGCTCCTTCCCACCCCATCCCGTCCCATGCCGTCCCGCCGTTCTCGGCCTCGGCGCACCGCAGCCCTGGGTAGGAAATGAAACACCTCTGCAGGGTCCCCCGCCCCCGTGCTCCGGCCCCCGGAGCCCTGCGGAGAGGAGGAGCCTGCCTTAAAGACGTCAGGGCCGCCCAGCTCCGGGGCGGCTCAGCCGGGGCACCGCGCCTGAGACACCCCCAGCCGGGCGGCCGTGGGCACCGCTCGGCCTGGCCTGGCCTGGCCTCGC
>WBMZ01003081.1:6106-16540 GCA_013400975.1 Atrichornis clamosus
GGATTTGGGACTGAGCCCCTCCCAGTGCCCTTCCCAGGGCCCTGCAGGGCCAGGGATTTGGGACTGAGCCCCTCCCAGTGCCCTTCCCAGGGCCCTGCAGGGCCAGGGATTTGGGAATGAGCCCTTCCCAGTGCCCTGCAGGGCCCGGGATTTGGGAGTGAGCCCTTCCCAGTGCCAGGGACTTGGGAACGAGCCCTTCCCAGTGCCCTTCCCAATGCCCTGCACTGCCAAAGATTGAGGAGTGAGCCCTTCCCAGTGCCCTTCCCAGGGCCCTGCAGGGCCAGGGATTTGGGAATGAGCCCTTCCCAGTGCCCTGCAGTGCCAAGGACTCAGCGGTGAGCTCTCCCTGCCCCACAGCACCGCTGCAGTTCCCTTCTTCCCCCGCCTTTGTGAAAACCGGCTCATCCCCCGAGCTCTGCAGCCAGGGAAGGCAATTCCTGCTCGTGATTTTGGTGTTCAGACCAGTCTGTGCCTCTTGTCTCCCTCGTCAGAGGCTTGGGTGGCGTTTGCTGTAAACCCCCGGCGTCCGTAAAGCTTCACAAGAAAATTTAAATGCGTTTTGCTCCCACCGCCTGTGAGGTTTTATTACCTGCAGCCCGAAACGTGGGCGGAAAAAATGGTTCAGACCCCTAAGGATGCAATTTTGGTGACCTTGGCGGTGTGTTTCCACATCACTGAATCATCACCTTGGCAGGGGTGGAGGGCTGGACGTGGGAGAAGGTGGGGGAAGCTGCTGGGAAAGCGGCCGGGCTCCGGCTCCTCTGCTTTTCCTTCCGAATGGATCCGCTTGGTTTTACCACGGGCTGTGGGTGGGAAGTGACGGGAAGGGTTTGCAGGAGCCAGGAGGTGATCTGGAGCGAGCAGGAGCAAAGTGCAGCTGGGAGGCTCCAGGTTTTGCTGGGAATTTTGTCGGGAGTGCATCCGTGTGCTCCTGCCGTGGAGTCGGCTGAAACCTCCCAGCGTGAGTCCCACCAGGACAAAGAATGGGAGAAGGGCAAGAACTCCCAAAAACCCAACCCCACTTGCTGGGAAAACCCATCACCTCCTGGAAACCGGTGCAGTTGCACGACTGCAGGTGATTTTGGGGGAGGAAGCAGGGATCCAGGAGCTCTCCCGGCTGCGGGATGGAGCCAGGCAGGGAGCCGGGAGTCAGCCCCCTCCCTGCGCAGGAGTCTGCTCGGAGAAATCGTAAATCTCCGGGGAGAAGAGGGTCACTGAGAACCTCATCAGGGTGGGAGCAGCAGCACCACTTTAATGTGCCCATAAATCCACCTGTTCCGATAAAACAGGTGGCTCTTCCGAGAGGCAAAAAGAGGCGAACGCCGATTTTTTTTAATTTTTTTTTTTTTTCGGCTGCTTTCCTTTTAAAAGCTTAATTACCGCAGTGCGCCGGGCTCTGCTCAGGCAGTGGGGGCCTGCAGGAAATGCAGGAGCTGTTTGTGTCTGGATGTGGGAAGCAGGGGCAGGGAGAGAGGGAAAGGGAGCTGCGGGTTGGCCGAAATCCCCAGGGAAAGGCGTGGAGAGGCACAAAGATGAGTTTTTTTCCTCCACGGATTGAGGATGTTGTGGCTGGAAAAGTGGTGGTGGTTTAAGGGCTGCTGGAAAAGAGGGTGAAAGGAGCTTCGTGAGGGAAATGCTGCTCTGGGAAAAGGTCTGGAGCTCCAGAAATAGGGATGGATGAGGAGGGATACAAGGGCCGGATTCATTCCATGGGCAGGGACAACTTCCACCATCCCAGGTTGCTCCAAACCCCTGAACACCTCCAGGGATGAAACATCCCCAGCTTCCCTGAGCAGCCCAGGCAGAGGGACCAGAGCTGCAGCTCGTTTCCAAAAGATCCCAGCTGTTCCCAAGGACCCACAAATCTCCGTTTGCCTCCCGCTTCTCGTCCCCCTCCCCCTGATGATCTCCCACCCCTCAGTAATTCTCCCTCTCCCCATTTTTGGGCTGAGGGAATGTGTTTAAGTCATTCCCGGGCACCTCTGCATCCGTGGGCCCACAGTTCCCTACAGCTTCTTTCCTCGATGCCACCACGAAAGGGGACGAACCCCAAACCTCTGGATGGCTTGGAGTCTGTTCGGATTTGACCTGCTGCCCTTCCCGGGGCAGCTGCTGGAGAGATCCCCAAAAACCCCTTTTCCAGGCGATAAAGCCATCAGCCGAGGCCCGCACACCGTGAATGGGTGGGCACATTCCCAATATTGCACTGAATTGAAGGAAATCACCATTCCAGGGCCTTAAAAACCTGAATGGGGCCGTGGCATCCTCTGTGTGACTGTGGTGGCTTTCCAAGGTCAAGGCTGAGTCACGCTGCCTCTTCCAGCCACGGGCAGAGCCGCTTTTCCATCGCTTTTCCATCGGAGCTGACCTGTGTTTCAGGATCGTTTTTCTGGTGGCTCTGGAACAGCGGTCAGTGGAGGGGACAGCCGCCAAATTTAACCTGCCCTCCATCAGCCCCAGGGAATTTGTGTTGGAAACGGCCGGGAGGGGGCTGGATTGGAGCTGAGGGAGAGGTTGGAGCCCCTTTTCCCAGCACTGCCTTCCCTTGGGCTCTTCCTACGGAAAGGAGGTGCCACACGGGCGCAGCTGCTCCATCCAGGACCCGGCCACAGCCCCACACTGCCCTGGGGATCCCAGATCCACCAGAGACATCCAAATCCAGCCCTGGCTCCGAGCTGGCACCGCTCGGTTTCCCTTTTGCTCCTTCCCCTTTCCCTGGTCCGGGTCGCTGCCGGAGCCCCCGCAGGCTCTGGGGCCGTGGGGGCTGCAGGGCTGTGCTGCCAGCCCGAACTCCCGGAAAATTCCGAGCGCTGGGATGGGATGGACGGCCTGGCAGGGAGCAGGGAGCCGGGGCAGCTCATCCCACGGCGCTCCGGCACCTGCTGCCAGAGCCTCTCCTCGCCCTTGGCCACCATCCAGAGGCATCTTCCCATCCCTCTGCAGCCTCCCAGAGCACGGATGCGCAGCTCTGCCGGCAAATTAATCGGCTCTAGTTCGGATTTAATTATTTTTACACATCCATTCTTGTTTCTGGGCTCTGCAGGGACGGGAGTTTCCTGTTATTCTTCTCTTTGCACTCTATAAATCCTCCCCGGCCGCGTGCTGCCGGCGCTGTTTGTTTGCTGGGGGAAGAGGCTTTGGAAAAAGCTCCTGGATTATTCCTTCAGGAGCTGTCAGGCGTCCAGGCCAGGAGGGTGACAGCAGCAGACACTGCAGGGGACAGCAGGACCCCGCTGGGTTTCTGTGGTGGAGCTGAAGTTTTGGGGAAGGATTTGATTTGATTTTTTTCTCTTTTTTTTACCTTTTCTACCAGCAAAACCCCAGGGGCTCGCGACCTTCCAAAACCCCACGGTGTGGTGCTCCCACGAGGACAGGGCCCCCCAAAAACCCACCGGCAGCTGCATCATTCCCAATAACTCATCATTTCTCTCCCTCAACGCCGCCCCATTTCCCCAGACTCCCGGGGTTGGGGCGGCAGGAATTCCTCTCGTCCCGAGCTCCCTGCCCCTTCTCCTCGGTCCCTATTCCCAACCTCTCGCGCCGGGAAGAGACGCCGAGCTCCCAATGAATCACGGAGCGCCCGCGCTTGAAATACGGCCGGGGAAGGGCCGTAATTGCCTTTGTTAATGGGTTTGGTTCTTTCTGCGGCGCGGCTCGCACGGCTCCGGTGCCGCGCGCGGGCGCTCCCGCTCCGAACGCCCCCGTGAAGGATGGAGCCTTTTCCCTTTTTATTGGCTCTGTCTGCTGGGGAAGGGGAGGATTGATGGCTCGCCCAAGGTCACACTGAAAAGCTGTGGCGCTGCCGGGATTCGAGCCGGGGATGTAATAATGATTCACGTCCGCAGCGGAGCGATCCCGGGCTCCCCGGGGATCCGGCGGCTCGGGCTGCGGAGCCGCTGACGCTGCGCGGCTCCGCCCCCGCGCTCCCCCCGTTAATTACCGCGGGGCCGCTCCCCTCCGCTCCCGCGGCAGCGGTAATTAATACGTGCGTTTTAATCACCTTCCCCTGGATCGAAACGGGACTTAAAAATGCTCCACCGTGTGGAAGGCAATAACCGGTGCATTCCCGGGATCCTCGGGCTTTGTGCTGCCGCGGGTTCCAGGGATCCCGTGGCTCTGGATGGGCTCCATCCCCCGCCCCCGAGCGAGGTCGGTCTCGTAGGAAATCCTCCCTGCTCTCACGCAGCGGAGATTTAGGAGCCTGACCTTCCCAGGTTCGGTTTGCATCCCGGTAATTCCCGTCCAGGAGGGAATTGGGGCAGTAATTCCAGCAGCCCTCTCGCTGGGGCTGTGCCTGCGAGGCCCCGGGGGCTCCCTGGCTGCGGGGCCGGGCGTGCTCAGGGCAAACCGCGGGGCTGTTTCCATCCCTGGTGCTCCAAAACCCAGCTCCTCCATCTGCTCCTTCCCTCCTGCCGCCCCTTTCCCAAAGCGGGAGCGTCCGGGGAGCGCAGAGCTTGGGAGATTCCTTGGATTGGGTGGTGAATGGGGTCCAACCCGGGTTAAATCCCAGCTCTGACTGCTCCAGAGGGTCGGGAGTGTTTGTGTCCGCACCCAGCCTCGCCTTTACAGAGGTAGAGGGTCTGCCCTGGGAGACTTTGCTAAAATTAAAAAGAAAAAAAAAAAATTAAGGAAAGAGGAATCCAGAGTTTCTGGAGGATTTTGCCCGGGACGTCCTTGGCTCCTCACGTACTCAGCCAGATGGTTCCTTGCTCTCCCCCCCTGCCCAAACACCTGCATTCCAGGAGGGGCATGTGCCTGAGAAGCCCTTTGGGATAAGCGAAGCTATAGAAATGTAAATTAAATTATTTACCTACTCCCAGTTAAATGCTCTGCCCTTCTGGCCAAGGAGGATCGGGATGGGATGGGGTGGGGTGGGGTGGGCTCCAGAACCTTCTTAAACCTCTTTGTTTAATTTGCAGGGAAGCTTATGGAGCAACCTGAGTATCTTGCCAAAAAAAAAAAAAAAAAATCTCTGAGTGAACAAGAAATAGGGGGGGAAAGCCCAATTTTGGTGATTTTCACAACGTTTTGTCGGGCTGCTGGGCTGGGGATTCCTCACCCAGGGCTGCCCAGAGCAGGCTGGACTTTCTGATTATTCTTCTAATTCTTCCTTTCTTTTTTTTCCTTTTTTTTCCCCCCACAAGGAAGCACCAGGAATCAATCACGGGGCAGGAGCGAGCAGGTTTTTAAAGGGAAAGGCAGAGCCACGGGGTCCCGGGAGTCGCTGGAGCCAAAAATAACCCCTCAGGGTTTAAATCTCGGTGCAGTTTTAGTTGCGGGACAGCTGCAGGGGGGAGTGGCACAAAACGCACCCAAGCTCCTCTCCCGACGGATGGAGCTGGCTGGATCCTCCCTGATTTCCACGGAGCCAGCAGGAATAGGCTTTTCCTGCTGCCTGTGGCTTGGGAAGGGCACGGGGTGCTCAGTGCCCGAGAATCCCAGCATGGAGCAGGATCCGGCCCCGCTGCGGCAGAGCTGCCGCGTTTGGGGGGGTCACCTCTCCCAGATTTTCCTCTCCTCCAGCTTTTCCTGTCCCCCCCGGGGCTGTGGGAAACGACCCCCCGTGCTGCAGCCCCTGGAGCCGAGCTCCCCAAGCGCAATTCCCGGTTTTCATTCCTGAGCTGATCCTTCTGAACCTTCCCTCATTCTCCTTCAGGACCGGGAGGTGCTTCCCGGCCCTCCTCCAGCGGGAGGATGCTGCCACTGGCACCAGGCTTCCAGGTGACCTCGGCTGCTGCAGGGACTCCTGGCTGCCACTGGAAAAACCCACGGGCTTCCCACTGGGAGCAGCTGGGCTCCCAGTTCTTCTGGAAGCTGCCGGGCCAGTGAGCAGCACCAGCGGGGACCCTCGGGGAGGAGGCAGGTCCCAAACCCGCGCCTGTTGTCTGCTCTGAAGTGTGAAAACGGGACCGTTTGTCCGGGGGTTGTTGCATCCTTCCAAACCAACAAGTCTTTGCGGCGTTCCCTCCTCATCCCGACGCCTCCTTTCCCATGGAAATGGGCCCGGGCAGATAATTGGAATGGTCCCCCCGGCCTTTAAATCCATGAATCACTCCCGAATCGGGGCACTTTGTGCACATTAGCGAATTAATCCGTGCAGCCTCTCGGCGAGGGAGGGAATTATCCCCGTCACGGCTCAGATGGGAAATGGGCGAGGTGGAGAGCGGGGCTCACATCGCTCACCCCGGAACAGCCGACCTGGGGCCCCCCGGCCCCGGGGCACCCCTGACCCTGCATGAGTTACCCTGCCCCGCAGAGGGAACGTCTCTGCAGCCTGGAAACGCCTCCAGGGCATGGATGGCGCTGGGAGCAGGGAGGGTGGAGGTCCTAATCCCGCCGGGGCGGCGGCCTCGCTCTCCTCCCGGCCCCGCGGCCGTCCTGCCCCTGGCCCAGGGTGTGCCAGAAGAGCCAGGCAGACCCCAGGACATCCCCAGCCCCTCGCTCCAGCCTGTGGGGAGTCGGGACCGGATGGGTTTTGGAAGTGAAAGCCACGGTGGCTCCTCTGGAAGCCGGTGGTGACTTCGAGCTGAGCTCATGCACGCAGTGCATCACTCCCCTCCCGCACTGCAGCGCAGGCACCTGCTGTTCCCTTTTGTTTCCCTGGATGCAGGGCAGGATATTCCCCGTGTCAGGGCAGTGCCGTGTCCGTGGGCAGAGTGGCTCCAGTCGTGTGGGAGCAGTGGCAGCTCATTGATTCAGCCCCGTGGCGATGAGCCTGGGGGCGGCCGCTTTGGCTCCTCACCCCTTCCAGCCCCCGGACAGGGAACGGCTCCTTCACCCCCCGTGGCACATTTGTGCTGCTGCAGCTACACCCGGGCTGTGTCCCAGGGAATTCTGGCCAGCAGACTGGGCTCTGAACAGGATTGTCAGGGTTCAAAACCAGCTGGAGCTGCCAGGAGAGCTGTGGCTCCTGCACGGCCCCGGGCTGGGATGCGCGGGTTCCTCCCCCCACCTTGCACCAAACTCCAAAAGCAAGGAAAAACCCCGAGCGAGCAACCCCTCGTTCCTTCCTCGTGTTTGTTAAACTGCTGGGAAAAAAACCTCCTCCTGCCTGAAGATCCAGGCTTCAGCCCACTGCGTTCATCCCGCGGCTCTGGCGCGAGCGGAGGGACGGCGCGCTGGTCCAGCTGGAAGCATTGTCTCCCATTAAATAAGGATTTTGAAATGAGCACATTTATCCACGGAGCTGTCACAGCCTGTTGGGTAACGAATGCACGGGGGCCTCGGAGCCGTTTGCTCCCAAGAGCTGTGACAGTCTCGGGTTTATTCAACCCAACCCCAAACGTCACCCAAAGCCCAAACGCCGCCGCGGCTCCGTAGGGCCCTCGTGGCGCGGGGGGGGGGGGGGAAAGAAATCCCAAATGTGGAGCTGTGGGAGGCAGTTCCAGCCTTTTTTCCCGGGTGGAAAAGCCAAAGGGCTGCTTGGCAGCGCGTTCACCCGGCTCCCGTCCCTCGCCCCAAAGACTTTACAGCCAACATCTTCTTTTTAATTCCGACACCCGCAAAATAGCAGCTGAAATAACCCTGCTGTATGTCAGCTGCTGATGGAAGGAGATTAAATATTAAAGCCAGCGCTGTGGCTTTAACTCATTCCATTTTTTTCTCCCCTGCTCTTCCCCCTTCTCTCCCCCCTCTGCTTCCCCTCTCTGTGTAAAATGACATGATTTAGAACCCAAGTGCCAGACTCAGCCTCTGGGTTTCGGCGTTTGGAAATGTGCGGAGAAAGATATATTGTGTCTGTGAGCATTTCTGTGCAGGGAAGGAGAGAGCTCCCGAGCTGTGAGCCCACATAAAGATGTTAAATAGAGCTGTAACGCACAAAAAAGTGCCCGGGAAAAAAAGAAGGGGGGAAAAAAAAAAAATTAGGAAAAAAAAAATAAAATTCCTGCGATGAAGCAATGAAAGATTAAAATAAACTCGGGGTTGGTGAGGCCGGGCTGGGGCTGGCAGGGAGAGACACGACCTCGGCCTCTCGCTGCTTCTCTTCCTGACCTAAAATCCCATTTTTTTAGCACAAAACCGAGCAGAAAAAATGGGAATTTTCTTCCTTTCCCTTTTTTTTCCCCCCCCATCTCTGGTGTTCAGTATTTCCGACGCCGCCCGCCTGCTAAATATTCATCCCAAAGCCGCCGCTCCGCACAAAAACCAGATTTATTTCCCTCGGTCCACCCCATCCCACTGATTTCCCACAGCAGCTGAATCCCATAAAAACCAGGGATTTTGGGGCCAAAACCCTGGAAAAAGGCGGGTGTCCCTTCCCTGCCCAGGCCCCTCCGGCAGCGCTTTCCGGGGCGCCGTGGAACCGGCGCCGTGGATTCTCCCTCGCTCGCTTTCCCTTTGTTCGGGAAGGTTTTTTGGTGTCTCCAGGATTTGTAAATCTCCTTGGAAAGGGCTGGAGCAGAGCGGAGGGATCGGAAGCTGCGGGGAGGAAAGGAGCTCACACCAGGCGTATTTTGGCCAAAGCGTCGAGAAATTTTATTTCGGGTTTATTTAAGGTTTAGTTACGGAGCAGGGAAAGATGGAGCGTGTGTTCCTGGAATTACACAGGGAAGAACCTCTCAGTTTTGTGTGTGTTCCTGGAGTTACACAGGGAAAAACCCCTCGGTTTTGTGTGTATTCCTGGAGTTATACAGGGAAAAACCTCTCTGTTTTCTGTGTGTTCCTGGAGTTACACGGGGAAAAACCTCTCGGTTTTGTGTGTGTATTCCTGGAGTTCCACAGGGAAACACCTCCTGGTTTTGTTTGTGTATTCCTGGAGTTCCACAGGGAAACACCTCCTGGTTTTGTTTGTGTATTCCTGGAGTTCCACAGGGAAACACCTCCTGGTTTTGTTTGTGTATTCCTGGAGTTCCACAGGGAAACACCTCCTGGTTTTGTTTGTGTATTCCTGGAGTTCCACAGGGAAACACCTCCTGGTTTTGTTTGTGTATTCCTGGAGTTACACAGGGAAAAACCTCTCGGTTTTGTCTGTGTGTGTTCCTGGAGCTGCACAGGCAAAAACCAGCTCTAATTTCTTTACATTTCAGCCCAAATCACGAATCCCTACCCAAAGCACCTCCTGGCCCAACGCACTGAAGGACACTTGGTGTAACCCCTTTATTCCTGAGCCGAGGGGAAAATGGGCCGTGTGTAGGTGGACCCCACATCCTGGGATCCCCAGACTGTCCCCCTTCCTCTGCTCACCCCCCGCCCCAGTTTCCACCTGGAAAACCCAGATTTACTTCACAAAACAACGGAGCCGTACATAAGCGTCGGAAAAGGGAGCGAAGCGAAGCCCGAGCAGATTCCCAGGAGCAGGTGGCTTTGGGGTGGCTTTGGACGGCTAAAAGAGGGAGGGAAGGAAGGGGGGGAAAAGGGCAGGAATGCGCTGGTGCTGCAGCAGCGTTTTCTAGAAGCAGCCTGATGCTGCTGGATGCATAAAAATCCTGCGGTACGGCCGCGCCGTGCCCTCGGCCGCCGTTTGTCGCAGTCTATTAGGAGAGACGCAATCCATCCTCGGGGTTTATGGTTCTCCGCTTTAACCCCGTCCCTGCCTCTCCCCCTCTCCCCAGCCCCGTGCGTGGGGCTGGCGCAGCCCTTCCTGCCTTTGTCTGGCTCTCGGCCGCGCGCCCCCCGCACCCCGGGCATCCCTAAGCCCCCCGGCTTTACCCTCTTTTCTTACCCTCTCTGAAGGGTGACGGGGCCCGGGCGTGAGCCCCCCACGCAGCACATCCCTAAAACCCTCCAGTGGGATTTTTATCCTCTTGTTTTACCTTCTCTAAAGAGTGATGGGCCCCAGGCGTGACGCCCCACCCAGCGCATCCCTAAAACCCCCATTTTAACCCTTTTTTTTACCCTCTCTAAAGCCTCCCCGAAGGATGGTGGGGCCCAGGCGTGAGCCCCCCACCCAGCGCACCCCCAAAACCCTCAAGTGGGATTTTTACCCTCTTTTTTTACCCTCTCTAAACCCTCCCCAAAGGGTGCTGGGGCCCAGGCGTGAGCCCCCCGACCCAGCACATCCCCAAAACCCCCAAGTGGGATTTTTACCCTCTCCAAACCCTCCCGGAAGGATGTGTTTTACCCTTGGATTCTCCCTGCAGGTGGAATTTTGGTGGCGGGTGCGACCCCCCCTCCTACGTGCCGTGCCGCAGCCGCCCCGTCCCGCTCCACAAACCCAGCTCTGCCTCGCTCCATCCCGGAAAAGCTGTCCCAGTTGCTCCTGATTCCCCACTTCCTCGGGAATTTCACCGAGCTCGGGAATTCCACCGGCAGCAGCAGCCGCCGCGCCGCTCAAAACCCCCAAATCCTTAAAAACCCTCGTCCCCTGCCCCGCACCGGCCCCGCTGATGGCTTTTCCTTTGGAACCCCGTGTTCCCACGGCCCTTCTCCGTCCCTCCATCCCCGCGGAGCCCTCGGAGCCGACGGCGCTGCAGCCGCCTCCCCCCCGCCCGCCCG
>WBMZ01003083.1:0-28679 GCA_013400975.1 Atrichornis clamosus
CCTGCGGATGCGCAGGCGCGGCCCGCCCCGCCCGCCTGCCGGGCCCGGCCTCTGCTCCGAGCCCCGGCGCGGCACGGACAGGCCCGGGGCCTGCTCACCGCGCGTCGGGCGCAAGTGCGGCAGCGCTGTTGAGCTCGCCTGAGCCAGAAGGAGTTAACAAATCAGAGAGTTACAGGGATTGAGAAGGGGGCTGTGAAACAGGGTCCTGCCTGACCAGTGAAACAGGCCTCCTAACCTCAAAGCCTCAAAACCGTGGGCAAAGAACCACCTGGGCTTTTACCGCATGGTGTGGGGCCTTCCTGTTGAGTCGTCGGCTCCTGCTGTGTCACCTGGCTGTCTCTTGGCACCTGCAGTGTCAGCTGGCTGGCGCCACAGGTCCCTGTACCCTTTGTAATGCAGGGGATCGGTGCCAATTCACAGCCTTTAGAGTCCGGCAGTGGAAGGTTGTGACCATCGACGCGTGGACCACCAGCTCAAGAGAGGACTGAGCATGTGGACTAATTAGGATAGGAAGGGAAATGATAATTTAAGCAGTAGAAAGTAGGATACTAATTAATAACTAGGTGACTTGTAGCCAATGAACTGTGATTTCTTTGTTTGATAAAATGTAGGTAAAGTGTTGAGAATCAGTGTGCTTGGTTTGTGGAAAACTTCCACCTCGCACCCTGCACAGAATAAACTATGTCTCCTTTCCAAACCTGGCTCTGTTCGTTTTTAAGAGAGTCCCTAAATTGGCAACAACAAAAGTGCCTGAGGGGAGAGCACAGCCCCAGCTGCAGGAGCTGCCAGGTTTCAGGCAAGATTGGCCATCTCCAGCAGCGTGTTCCCCTTGGAAGCTGTGTGCCAGCTAGAGGCAGCATCTGCTGTTGGCTGTCCCCGTGCACTTGGACCCTTCAAAAGCTGTTGTTCATATTGCTGGTGTGTTCTCCTTGGGACCTGACCTTTCAATTATGCTAATTTTCAGCATGACTGTGCTGAAAATACATGGTTTTAATAAGGCTTATAGTGCTTTGCATTTTTTAGATTGTAATGAACAAGAAATTGTTTTATAATATGTGACATCAGTAAGGTCAGAAGAGTAAAACTAGTGAAAAAATCATAGAATCATAGAATGGTATGGGTTGGAAGGAACCTTAAAGATTATCTAACTCTACTTCTTTTGCCATGGGCAGGGATACATTCCACTAGACCAGGTTGCTCCAAGCCCCATCCAACCTGGCCTGGAACACTTCCAGGGATGGGGCATTGTCAGCTTCTCTGGGCAACCTCTTCCAGTGGCTTACCACCCTTACAGTCAGTAAAGAACATTTTCTATCTATCTAACCTAAATATCCCCTCTTTTGGTTTGAACCTATTCCCCCTTGTGCTATCACTACAGTTCCTGATAAGTCCCTCTCCAGGAGGGAGAGGCAGTAGGGTCCCTTCACATACTGGAAGGTTACTATGAGGTTTCCACGCAACCTTCCCTTCTTCAGGCCAAACAGCCCAAACTTTCTTAGCGTGTCTTCATAGGGGAGGTACTCCAGTCCCCTTAGCAATTTCTGGCCTCCTCTGGACTCGGCTCAACAGTTCCATGTCCTTATGTTGGGGCACCAGAACTGTGTGCAGTATTCCAGGTGGGGTCTCACAAGAGCAAAGTCGAGGTGAAGAATCACCCCCAAGTTCTTACACAAGCCTCTATTTTGTACATAAGTATTTCTTAGATAATATGAGCATGTTTTTAGTGTTTTGTGGTATTTTTAAAGCACTAGTCCTCATCAAAAAGTTAATATTCTTTTGTTTCTTCCTGCAACTTTTCCACAAGGTGTTACATTCTTGGTTGCACCTGTTAGCTGCCTGAGGAGAATCACTACCATTTACATTACAGTAATTTAATACTAAAAATAACTTTAACAACACATTTTATCTGTTACATAATAAAATAATTTTTAAAAGCTTTAGAAAACAGTGTTATGCATTATGCATTCTAAGTGGCCCAGCAGAACGTTAAGTTGGATCATATGAACAGCAGAATAGAAATTCTTAGAACAGCAAAGAATTCAAAACTCCCATGTCATGCTTTCAGATCATAGGGACTATATCTGCAGCCCTGAAACAGTTAATGCATGAAATCTAGCAGGAAGTGTTTTGAATGGATCAGTTAAAAATGTTATGACTGGAAAATAGCAACTGTGGGTCCGGCCTTGTCCTTGAGACATGTAATTGAGGGCTTGTAGGCTGAGACTCCCGTACTCAGTGGTGACAGGTGTCTCCAGAGGTGAAGCCACGTCATGAATGGCTCCCTGCGATCCCCATCTCTCTCTGTTAAGTCTTTGAAGCAAGGTGGGCTGAACTTGGACTGTAATTGCTTATCTCTGAAAAGAAGAAAAGTGACTGGCCAACCACAGACCCTGAAACCTGGTCTCAATCTCACTGCAAAGCTTTGAAAAAACTCAAATTTACTACATTAATTCCCTAAAACTTTTAATATGGTATCACCTGGGAAGGAATGAGAATATGGGAGTTAGGAGAGAAATTGTAAAGTGAGATAGTTACCAATAAGGTTGGAAAGAAAGGTGTCAGGCTTAAAGGGTTTGTTTTAGGATGGTCTTATTTGATATTTTTTGTAGTAGTCCTGATAAAATCAGTAAGAGCATACTCATGAAATCTGGAAATGATATATACTTAGGAATCACCATAAATACAGAAATGTGCTGGTTTTGGCTGGGATAGAGTTAATTTTATTCACAGTGGCTAGAAGGGGGCTGTGTTTTGGATTCGTGCTGGAAACAGTGTTGATAATGCAGAGAATTTTTTAGTTATTGCTGAGCAGGACTTGCACAGAGTCAAGGCCTTTTCTGGTGCTCACCCCATTCTGCCAGTGAGTGGGCTGGGGGTTCATGGCAAGCTGGGAAGGGCCGCAGCCAGGACAGCCGACCCCAGCTGACACTGTCGTGATTAGTATTAAAAGCCAGGGGAAGGAGAAGGAAGGGAGGAAAGTTCAGTCGGAGTCATGGTGTTTGTCTTCCTTATGTGTGAGAGGGCCCTGCTTTTCTGGAGATGGCTGAACACCTGCCTGCCCATGGGAAGTTGTGACTGAATTCCTTGTTTTGCTTTGTTTGCTGCATGGCTTTTGCTTTCCCTATTTAACTGTCTTTATCTCAACCCACAAGTTTTCTCACTTTTACACTTCTAATTCTTTCCCCCAGCCTGCTCATGAGGGAGTGAGCGAGCAGCTGCATGGTGCTTAGTTGCTGGCTGGGATTAAATCACAAGGAAGTATCTCAGGAAATGTATTTCATTTAAAGTAGGGAGGTATTAATATCATAGTTTAAGGCCCTGGTAAAATCTCATTTGGGGTACTGTGAAAATGTCTCATCAATTGTTCTATAGCTGAGCCAAGGTTGAACTAAAAGAGGGATAAAGGGAAGTTAGGTGCATCACCAGAGAGCTTGAGAGCCTTTCATAAGAACAGATTTTAGGATGGCTCAGCTTGTTTACTTCAATAAAACAAAACCAGAGAGGAGACACAAGTGCTGTCTATAAATATATCAGGAAAGTAAACATGAAGGATGAAAACCATTTAATTTGAAGGGGAAAGACACAAGGACAAACAGATATGTACTATCAGTACTAAATATATCAGGAAATTAGAATACTGTTTCTAGTCATTACTGCAGTTGAATTATGAAACAGCTTTTCCATGGAATTAGTGGGAGCAAAAATATTTTTATAATATGGCACTTGATAAATGTATGAGGTGAGTGTACAACAGAGCTTTTTGTAGTGGCTGGGAACTAGGCCCTGTCATTCAGGAGGATCTTCCTGTTCTGTGTTACCGTGCCAATTCATAGTACAAACAGCAGAACATTTTGTCCACATTTATGATTCATAATATGGGAAGGACTTGTCAGTTTTCTCTGAATAGTAGGCAAGGTTCAGAAGTCCTTACAAATGCAAAAGTTAAATTGTGTTACTGTGACTTCAGTAAAGCATATGATGTCATCATTCTACAGAAAATAACAGAAAAAAGGAGATAAGCAAAAGAACTTTTAAGTGAGATGAAGAAAGCACAGCTAAATTGCAGATGGTTCTTCAAGGATCAAGACATAGGCCCAGAGCTCTCCTTGGATACCAATACAAGTATGTATCAAATTACACCTTGTTTTCGTGCTTTGTTCTGCTGTTGTGGTACATACTGTTTGAATTTAGTTCTGTGGAATCATTACGACTGTTGAGAGCAGCTGGGTCTGTAGCTGGTCCACTTAGCAGAGCCTTAAATTCAGTGTGCTGAATTTCCTTAACACACAGCGGGAGCTGACGGGTTAACGTGTAGACTGGCCCAGAAATGTCAGCAGAGCTACTAACCAATGTTAATTCAACTCATGTAATCAATCCTCAACTTGACCTCAAAAAAGAGAAATAAAGAAAAAGCTGGTCTCCTGTAAAAGTAGAAAGTGTTAAATGTATTGACATAACACTAGGTCTGTTTCAACACAGAGCAAGCTTATTCCAACAAGCTCATACCAGCAGGGAATTAAGAAACATTTAATTTGAAATGTGCCACTGTGCATTTTCTGAAACCTTCTATAACACTAAGTGCCTCATCACACGTACATGACGCTAAGAATTGCTGAAATAGAATAATTTAAAACTTCGAAGTCTGAGGATATTTAGATGTTTCATTGTCCAAATACCTTATTTCAAAAATGTATCCGGTTCCTTGAAGAGACTGTTTTGCCAGGGCAGGACTGACTCTATCACCTTTCTCTCCTGGTTTGCACTGGGTGTGTCATACTTGATCTTCAGTAGCAGGGCTGAAGCACTTCACTGTCAAGCCTGATGGCAGAACATCATCACTGTCATTTCTTTACTTGAGAAGCTGCTAATCAGTGATGCAGAGGGTGACTCAATTCTTTATCTTCAGTGAATCAATCCTGTTTACGTACAAGCATGCCTATGTCACAGAGATATCTATAATTCAGTTATACAAAAGGCTGGTAGCATTTTAAAGGTCCCCAAACTGATTTATACATAGTCAGTGCATATTCTGAGCTTCACGATACATAATGCTTCAGTTCCTGCTCTTTCTGTTCTTACTGTGTACTTCACATATTTGTATTTGATTGCTTGAAAATCACAAGGGTGCAGCTACATCAAATCACAGTTTTACCACTCTGTTTCTTTTTTCTCATGATACAAATTACTAGGTAGTGTACTGTCATCAACTCTAATAAGAGGAAACCATAAAATCTCTTCCCCCAACAATTCTAAAACTTCCACCAGCAGTTTTTTGAAATTTGTGCTCTATGTGCTGTTCTTCTCAGCCTAGAAAAGAACTACTTTTCTTGCCTTTCTTATTGTGCACCTAAACTGTTCATTGCAATGCTGGGAAGCTGGCATAAAGGTGTTTCTAATTGCAAGAAATTGCTACGCTAACATACCCAAGGTCCAAATGTAAAATATTGATGTATTAATTTTACAGTTTTATGGGAAAAGATAAAGAGATTTAACCAATACTAAGAATACACTCTTCAGCTCCACTAGATGGAGGCACCTCAGCTGCAGTAAGAGAAGAAATAAGCTGAAGTACAACAGTTTAAAACACATGCTATAGAAAGGCTACCAGCATTGGAAGAATTTTGAGGGAAATATTTTATTTTGCCCAGATTTGGCTATAAACTGAAAAATTAAAAATCACAGAAATAGACACTTTTACTGTGAGCCATGCACCACATGAGCCATCTCATAAAAGTTAGTGTCAAACAGCTGTGCTGGAGTCTGTGGATTTATATGTGGTGTATGCTACAGCTTTGGAATTCTTCCTGAACTTCTGCAGAATTAAGAACACAGCACAATTTTTCTCTAAATCTCATTTATATTTAGTCACTAGCTTAAAAAAAAATCTTTCTGAAGTACGTGGATAGGTTCTCTGGTTTAAGGACTTTCTTCAGCCCATGCTTTTATGTAGCTTTCAGCTATGGTGGATTTTACAAAGGTGGTCACAGATCGATTTTTCTTGACTTTCCTTGACCTTTCTTGTTCTGAAATAGAAATTTTGATAACAATCTTACTTAATAAACCTGATCAGTGTCTGTCTTCATAATGCTTCCATCCTAGAAACTTCATGTAGCATTCCACAGGGATTATTAGTTGCCAGTAATTTGGATCTCTGCCAACTCAAATTCACAGGTTCATCCTTGTTCCAGGTGGCATTCTCCCACAGGTAATGATCCCTCAGGGCATGGCTGACAAAATACATAACATCAGAAAGGTAAATAAGATATGAAAGTCAGCCTTCAGAATCTTTTTTGCTTGAGGAGGTGATTTTTTTAGATGTTATCAATGAATTTTCACATAAACAGTTTCCTAAGAGAACATTGTTGATGAGGTGGCATTTTAAAATGAGATGTTTTTATTGGAAAAGATTTTCCCAAGAAAAATCTATTCCTCAGCATTTTGATTTCTATAGTTCTGTTCTGTGAATACCTCATTTTAAGATTAAAAATGGTGGATTTAACTAGATTAGGAAAAGGAAGAGGAGAGTGACAAAAATAAATCTGTAGGATGAAAAATATGATCAAAGGCTGCCTTCAGTGGCTGTTGGGGTAGAATGAAATCACTGTGTTTGCACCAGTATCCTGTGCTACTGCACTTAGATGTTTTAAATGGGAATGAAATGAGAAGAAGGGATTTGATACCATGGCCAACCAGCTGTGCAACTACCCACTTCTTTACGTGCCTTTAAATGCCTTTGAAATTTTGGCTGTTTCACTTTGCGATAGATCACACTAATGAATTCCATAGCGCATAAAGCAAACAAAAAGGGAACATTTTCTTAACTTGAAAACTCACTGAAAGCTATTTTTTATTAGCAATATGAAGGAGCTTTCTTAAACGTAGGTTCCTTGTAAAGCCTTCCTAATGCTTTAATGTCTTTGATTATGAACACTGCCTTAGAATTTCAAGGAATAATTACCTCTAATAGGTCTTTAGTTCCTTTCATTTATATGAGTTTAGAGATAAGCTAATTGTATTCCTGTCTTCCAGATATTTGCTTCTATATATTTGTGTAGGTTCAAACTTGGCTTACTTTTTGAAGCAAGATTTTGAAACAGAGTTGGCGTAGCTTAGCTGGAAAGGCTTCCAGAAGATACCTAATTATTGTGAACACTGTCATTTCAGAGCAGATGTGTATTTGTGCTTAAGTACTGTCTATATTGGGGTTTAGTTTTAGACAGAAATTATTACATATCCACTCGAAAGAACTGACTGTTCCTGTCATGTTGAACTCCATCAAAGTATGTTGTGAAACTCTAACAGACCCAATTTTACTACATATTTGTTCTTTTTCATTACTTTGAACATTGTCCCTGCATGTTCTGGTGGGCAAACAGGAACACAGATGGAACCTAGGTTTATGAAATGGGAATTTATTAAATGAGAGTGTTCATGTTACTAATTTGGAGACAGATTTGCTATCCTCTGTGTCTTCCTACCTCTGGCAGCCTCTGCCTCTGCTCTTCCCTCATCCACGGTCTCCCCACCCCGCCGAAGGCAGTCTCTCCAGGTGAGGCCCCAGCCCAGCATGGGCTGACACTCGGTGCTGCTGCAGAAAAGAGGTGGGGCTGCCACAGCCACAGCTTCCTCCACCCTGCCACCGACCTGAGTTCAGCTGTTGCAGCTGCTGCTGCTTTGCCAGTGGCAGAGACGTCCCTGTGCACTGTAATCCCGGCATCCTGGGAGCATCCAGCAGCTGCCGGGCACTTGAAGCCCTCTCATGAATTTCTTTTTCTCACAGAAGTGGCTGACTTCTGTTTTTCAAGGCTACTGTTTTCCGTCTCCTCACAGAAACACTGTAAGTACAACATCTGCTGTGGTTCTTTAGCTATTGCCTTTGTGAAATTAATCTCTCTTGTACTGAATAGTGGGAGATACTAGTTCAAAGTCTCTGTGAGGTTTGTAGTGGTCTCTGCTCCCATTTGTGGACGTTTAGCATTTCAGTTTTTAGCTGGATTAAAACATGAAATCAAAACAACTCAAAATGTTGGTGGTTTCCTGGCTGCTGTTCTCCTACTTTGTAGGAATTTGCCAGTGTGTCCTTCCTCTGAATGCTGGTGCCTAGTGAAGTGGAAGTCAGAAGAGAAGCACTTCCATCCCTACTTGTTTGCTGGAACAAGTTTTCTAAGAACTCAAAGAGAAACTGTAATGCATATTGATAAGCTCTCGGGATGCTAAGGCAGGTGATCCTGGTGCCTGCTGAAATGTAGCTGGCTCGGGGTTTTAGGAAGGAGCTGGGTTGGAGGTTATCTGTCTGTCTCAGTTCCTTGGGTTCTGAAGCTGAAGGAGTACATGATTACGGACCTCAGGTGGCTGCAGCAGTGTGATTACACATTCAAACTAAAATTCATCCCAGGACCCTGAGGCCACAGCACAAAGGCCTGTTTCAAACTGTCCTAGTTCCTGACCCAGTTTGGTGTGACTGTGAACTCCGTCCTGTCACCTCAACTCTGTATTCTTACAGATATTTCATGTACATGTTTTATTATCTACAGATTATTCTCTAATTGCATCACTAGGAGTTGCAGAAAGGATGCCAGTGTGTTAGCACTTTGAAGACATCATAGACTAAGTTTTCATATTGCCAGTGCCCAGAGATACTCTGAATGGGAGAGCACACTTGCAATTCTGGCCAAATTCCCAGTAAAATTTGCACAGTTGTCCAAAATGTTGGCTTTTGTTTGGTACAAAACCTCACACCATTTTGTAATTGTATTTATATTCTGAATTAGAAACTGTGGGAATAAGCATGCCACCAGCTACTCGACACAGAATTGATTTAGGATACCAAAATAAGGGGCACTGAGACTTTTCACTGTCTTCTTTTTCTTCAGACTTCTTCCTATCCTTGTCTTTTGTTTGTTTGATTGATTGGTTTCCTCTTTATATTTATTCTCCTGTTCCATTGCACTTTCTCATAATAGGAAGGACTGATAAAAAAAATCATCAGGTGTTTTAGTGCTGTTCTGTCTAAACTTGCTTCAAGGATAGGGAATACACATCATAGGAAGACTGCATTTTTCCCAGGGAGAATCCGTGTATAGTTAAGAATACATATCCTGTAGCATTTGAAGTTCTCATTATGCCTCCTGTGTTACTGCTCTTTCCATCTCCAGTTCTCCAGGTAGTTTCTGTGTTTTGCATATATTAGAAATAATAGTACCAAAATAATGCCAAATAATGCCAAAAGCTTACTTAATTTTCTAATATAAGCCAGAAAGGAATTTGCCTTTTTCCTGTCTTGCAACAGTCACTGAACGAGTTCATAACATGCCTCCACTCACCCAATACAGTGTATGGTCTGGTTTACCATTCCTTCATGACCATCTTTCTGAGTTGAACTTTCCATGAAAGACTGGCTGTTTACAACTGTTACTTGTTTGCAGTAATTTTTAATAGCATACCACTAGGACTCTTTAAGCATCTGCTATTAACCTGATTTTACTGACAATCCAAGCACAGGAGTTTAAGGGAAGAAGTCTTGGTCTCAAGGAGTTGTGACATAGCTATGGTCACTTCAAACTTCCTGCTTCAGATTTTCATGTTCTAAACAGCATTAACAATTTCCAGGTGCAAACCTAGCTTCCAGCATTAGGGTTCATTGACTGGTATTTATTCCATGGTTTGAAATAAAAAGTATTTTTCTGTGTACATGTTTAAATCATCCCTTGGGGTACCCTTGAAAGTTATGTGAGAATGGACTACATAATGTCAGAATCACTGTGATTTTACACACTTCTTTTCAGGTATTTTCTTGAAGTATGGAATTTCTATGGAAACGAAGGTGGTATCTTCAGCTGGGCTGGATATTGATACTGAATTTGGTTTATGCCAATCTAGAGTATCAAAAAGAAACTCCTCCAAGTCTGCGTGAGATTGACCATCAGTGCTGGGAGGTATCGTCCCGTGGGCTGGTGGAAATGAAAAAACTCAAGGTAGTAGATACAGTCATGGCTCTCTGGGACTTCATGATGTTCCTAAAGGAATCCCCTAACCCCAGGCACAATGAACTCTTCAATGATTTAGCCCAGAACTTCTGGGATATGTATGTAGACTGTGTGCTCTCAAGATCCCATGGAATGGGCAGAAGACAATTAACATCTCCCAAATATTCCTCCACATACTCACATAGAACATTAGAAGGTAACTATGGGATATGGTACTAACATCAAAGTGAACCAATGCTCCATCCTCATCCTTGATTGTTTAGACAACTCAATATAGTAATTTCCAGTTTTCTGTCTCTACTTGTCAAAAGTGTTTGCATCTTTCAATGGTAGCTACTTGCACAATCCACAAGTCACTAGTAGTTAGGGTACTACATTTCTATATTTAGTGAAGTGTAAAAAATGTTGGGTATGCATGTGGGAGTGTGTGGAAATGGATGCTGAATTCTCTGTTTATCACTGTGTGCATATAAATGACAATACATTAATAAAATAATTACAATACTAAAAGTTTCCTGGGCTTCAGTCTCAGCTTTGGGGAATCATCGCTCTGCGAGAAGGGAAGCTCAAATCCCTGACAGTTTGAGCCCTCTTCTTCCTACTAAAGCTGACACATAATGTGATCTCATGGTCACTGTGACTCACTAAACAGTGACAGATTCTGGCCATCAAGGTCTGGCATGAGTCTGAACTGAGATCTTGTCGGTGACTTTACCTCTTACTAACCAGTCCCAGATCTGTTGTCCCCCTTCCTCCTCTGATGTACCCAGTAACATGATTAAGGTTTTCAGAACGAACATGAAGATTATTTAATCCTAGCATTCCTAACATATTGCTTGGACAATAACTACTGTTCCTTCATACTTGCAGGGTCTGATTTCACCAACCCATTTTAGGCCAAAAGGCGAGACAATGAAGATACCTAAAGAAGGCAACAACAAACAGAAGGAGCGCAAAAGCACAGCATATATTGTAGATGCTTAGACAAACCCTTTGGCATGGTTTCAATAATTGTTTTCCTTTTCTTTGTATAAAGCACTTAATCACACCTAAACTGATAAGTAGGTGAACCCCCCTGTTGTCACTTTTGTCTTGCAATCTACCAAGCTTGCCTTTTCCTCACTGCATGCATTAATGCTTTTGTGTTTTGAGTCAACACCTTTGTTCTCCCATGTAAGCTTTTAAGTCTGGATGTCATATTTTTGTAGCCTTGTCTTTTCCAATAACTCTTTTTTTAAAAGTTAATTTTGATGGAAACCCAATATATTTTTATACATTATGCAACAGAGAAAATGTAAACAAAGGTATTTTATACATTGTCTTGCACATATTATTAATTTTAAGAATTGAAAATTTTTTTAAAAAGAGGTATGACATTAAGATAAAGGGAAGCATTATGCTCATTGTAATGTCCTGTGCAGTCTAAACTTTGTATTTTATCATTGCTTAGTCTAAAGTATGGATTAATTAAAGTATTTTTCTAAGCAGCAAGGTCTGAATAGCAGTAGTTTTATTGTCTGTTAACATGTTTTGAAAAACCACTAGTACATTACATTAAGAACAGTGCTTTATACAAGACTGCAAATAAAGTGATGCAGCCCATTCCCTTATAGGGGGGCAGGCATAGCAGGCAACATCACAATTGAGAAGAGACCCATGCACCAAGTGCTTCGAAAGAGTGGGAGACTGACTTGACTACTGCTCTCAGTATAAACCATTGAGCATGGATAAAATAATTCAGGGAGATTAACTACCTAGTTAATCCCATTCTTCTGAGCTCAAAAAGCCTGAGAAATGCTGACTGTTCTCTGCTTTACTCCTTGGGCAGTGCAGCTTATTCAGTCCCTGTTGCGTTCTAGCCTTTTATGAGATTCCAGGTGGTTTTAATTATTTTAGGAAACAGTACTTATGCTGTAACAACATATAAAACTTCGTAAGTAACAAGAAATCCATCCCACAAAATGTCTAGCTCATATATAGTTTGTAAAATATCCAACAAGTCTCATACATTTGTAAATGTTTGCGTAAACACAATATTGAACTGCATCTTGTAAAATATGTCTCCTGTAGTATTCTGGAGAGGATAGAAAAGTAGTGAGAGATTTTTCTTAGCCATGAACATCACTGTAAATTCCTGATACAAATAATATTTTAAACACATCTTTTTAGCAAATGGAGTTTTGCTACAGCAATTTCAGGAACTGATACATTATGATGAGCAGTGGTTTGAGAGCCATCATCTAACCTGTCCCAGCACTATTCAGTTTATAAAGCTGTGTACTGTATTGCATTTGCAACAAATGTTTTAATTGTCGTAAATCACATAAACAAATTCCCCTTTTTCACCTACACTTACTACCTACAGCAGTGTCGAACTATAATAACATTTTAAAGGGATTGTTTCTTCTATTAGTGGTCTTTTAATTGAATGCCAGAGCAAGGTATCCTACGCGGTTTTAAATGCTTCATCCTTCTTCAGACAGTAAGTCTTGTTTTAATTAGTTTTCTGTAGGACACAAAAGTGCTTAGTATCTATCATAATCGGCTCCAGAATGTTTGAGCAATTACTGTGGTCACCCTGAGGTGTCTGCCAAAGGGTCAGGTGATTGTGACCACAGGAACACAACATCATAGGCAGCAGCAGCAGCAAAACAAATTCCAGGTGGACATCCTACGGTGGACATCTATGAAAGTTGTGGAAAGCCACAGCTGACTCTACTCCTGGGCTGTCAACATGAGGGATTAACAGTGAATGGGATGACCTTTTCTTCCACCAGTCCTCCCTCTCTTTCCATCCCTGGGTTACAGCAGGGACAGCAGGCCCAGTTTCTTGGGTGCTGCATGTTCCCTGCTGTGACAGCCAGACCATGGTCCATGGCTGGCTGCCAAAATCTGATGCTGTCTGTGCTGCTGTGAGCTTTGTGTTAGCATTCATTTATGAAGTATAAGTATAAGCATTTGGGGAAATTCTGTCCCCTTTATTCTCCAGTCATTATTAATTAACATTAATGCTCAATTAACAAGAGCATTTGCAGCTGCTTGTTTGCAGTCATGGTGTCTGTAGCAGAAGCACAATACAGTTGGGGGAGAAATGCCATGGGGCTCACTTTGTGCCTGATTTAAAGTTTTTGCATAAGCAATACTGATTCCAGTCAAAAGTTCTTTATCCATGCCCTGGCTACACTGTATTGCTGTAATCTTTGCTCAGGAATTGGAAATACTTACATAAATCCTGTATATTTTTTTTAATGCGTCTTTGCCTTGCTACCAGTTGTAATGAACTCACACATTCACATATGTGCAAGCATGTAAAAAACTCTCTAAATGTCAGTCTTTGGTCTCCTAGTAAAATATTTATTGTTGAGTTTTAACTGTGAAAAGACAACACAGCATATATTCTCTAAACCAGTAACAAAGCAGCAGAGCTGCTGCAGAGCTGTCAGAGAAATATAAACAACTGAGCAAGACTTTACTTGACACAGAGGACTTCAGTTAGAGAATCTCTGTATACCTTAGTTAACCTTTCTTGTAGGCAGGCAAGAAATACACATACAGGCTAGTTTAATAAAACATACTTAAAGTTTACAGAGATAATTCTGGGAAAATGTCATAATGAAACTAGATTATAGTTAAAATTATCAGTCAGCAAAGGATCAGCATAAAAAGTTGAATAAAATTAGCATTGCTCAATTTAATTTCTGTAGCTTTAAGTACTAGATGACTTTCTTACTTTACAAGGGTTTAACAGACCTGCCTGTAAGAAAATTCTTCTGATCTTTGGAAAATACACATGTAGAGTTTTTTCTAAACTTCAAATACCATTTTTCATATGGATGTTTTATTTTATTTCATTATTTTCTTAGGATTTCTTTTTAAATAGAATTTAAGTAGATAATTTGGAAACAAAGCTATTTGCCTTTATTTTTAATGCCACCACTGCTATGTCTTGTTACAGGGACAAACATATTTTTACGACACACACACACACACATATACCTATCCCATCCTCTTTCATGAAGTAAAAAAAAGGAGTTGGAATATGTTTAGCTCAAATTTATTGCCTTTTTTTCAAGTTGGCCGTTAAAGAAGTTGAAAGCTTGTGTTTTTCTCAAGATGTTGCTTACAGGCAAAAAAGACAGACTACATGCCAGTTTGTATGTCACAGCATAAAAGCTTCCAGTGTCACAGACATTTATGCCATAGCATTGGATATCAACTGGCTTTAAAAAGAAGGGCCTCAGGTAATCCTGCTCTATTGTAATACGGCAAATTCTGGCATTGCCCAAATTAAGACAGAAGAAAATAGCTCAGAAACTGAGTCATCTACAAAAAGGTCTGGTGCTCACCAGTTTGTGTTGGTGTTCTAGAGGTGCTAGGGTGGAAGAGGATGAGTTCTTGCTTGAGACAATATGAGTCATAGCCCAACAATTAATTAAACTAGTTAAAGAGCTGTGGAACCCAAATGGAACAGGACATTACAGCATGGCTCTCTAATAGCCTTGGAGATACTCTTGGCACAAACAAGCTTCTTAGTGAGAGTTTAGATAAAGACTGAGATTACGGAAGTTCTGATGCTAAAGGTAGCAATTCAAGAAACAAAATGGACTTGGAGAAAAATGACGTGGGTACGGTATCCAAGAAAATGAAGAACTGAATGTGTTTATGTGAAGATTTATCACCCTACTCAATGAGATACTTAAAGTGCACTGTGTGGAATGTGTCAACAAGAGATGGAAATGAAAATAGTAGACCTACTGATGGTGGTTATTAGCACACAAAGTTATTAGACTAACATACCTTTGTACCACACTGTACAGGGGACTTTATTAATAAAACATCCCCATATTATATTAATTAAGGGAAAATCTAATTTTACTCTTAAGATGTTCTAAGCAGTTTATCAAAGCGTTACAAACAGATTTTATCTTGTATCTACATATAGGTAACTATATTTTAATATTACAAGCACTGTTTGGAACATTATCTATTCTACAGGTACCGATTTTTTCTTGACTGAGTCCAATGTTTTATCTCTTTTGATCTTTTTAAAGGTTACTTTACAAACAGAGGACTTTCTAAGAGCAAGGTCTGTAACAGCCAGTGGCCCTCCAACGAACTCACGAGGTGTACTTTCCACAGTTACTAAGCGACCGGGTCCAATCTGAAATACAAAATAAATACATTGCTTGACTTTCATGCTAGCATTTAAAATGAGATGAGAATTAAATAATGAACTGCCTTTTGAAAATATTATTCAGTTGGTGGAGGCACCTGCTGAGGTTTCCGAGGGCCACCAAAACTATCCTTTATACTAAATTCACAGTTTGTTCCCATTAATACAAAAGGAAGGAGAAAGTGTCTTTTCAGCAGGTACTTTTATGTGCTCTGCTTTTCTGCCTTCATGTCTGGTCTTATGAATTGAAAAAAAGAAAATCAAGCTGCTATTCCAACAGAAGTTTGCTATACAATGTTATTTGGATTTGTATAGAATATTAGCCACAGATTTTGACCTCAGAATCTCACTATACATTATTACTTCAAAGAAAAAAAAAGGAACAGGCTCTCTTCCTCTCAGAATTCAATTGCATATAACTACTGCTCCAGGAAATCTCAAAGACTGAAAGAGACATATCCTTTACAGATTCATTACTACTCTTTATATTGAATAGGTTCAGGTGTTGGAATCAATATCCCTGAGTGACAGCTCTGTCTTCTAACCGTTAATTACTAAAACAAAAACAGCAACTATTTGAGCGCATGTGCTTCATGTGTTTGATTACTTGACCTTGACTGGTTTGCAACAACCATCTCAGACTGATCTTCATCCCTCCCTGCTTAGGGTGTTTGGCAGAGAGGAGGGAAGAGCGTTGCATTAAAAAAAATTCCAGCCATATCTGTCATTTGTAATTCTCCTAAGCAATGTACCCAGGGAATTTTATATGATGCTGCTGGCATATTGGTTTTCTCAATACACCTAGTCTCCCTTTTCCTTGTTTTTATCTACAGTTATTGAAATATTGATTATAGAACCACGAAGGTATTTTCTTGTTAAATCCTCTCCCTCCAAGATATGAACAATCTTGGCTTGAGGTTCAAGCCTTTAGAGTCTAACCATGTATTTCTCTCCACTAACAATTTCCAGATTACTCGTATTAATATAAAGTTTTTTCAGCTACTTTCTGTAAAATATTGCTGTTTAATAGTTTCACTTGTTGTTTGTGCAAATACTAAATAGTTTTTCCAGCCCACTTCATCTTGCATTCACAGATGTTTCCCTCCATATCTTTCTGAAGTTTAGAATAAAGTGAGATAAATCCTAGTTCAGCACTCTGAGACAATCCCCTTGCTTCCTATTAAGCTCCTCTCTTCTTCATCACATTAAACATGAACTCCTTCTTTTCTTTTTCAAGTTGCAGCCACCTTAGTTGTTATTCATTCATGCCAGAGAGCCCATGATAATAGGATCCCTTGCCTTCGCACAAGTTTGAAAACAGCACCTCATGTTTATGATTTTTGTTTTTCCTTACATGTAGGAGTAACTTATAAGCAACCAAGAAACTATCCCCCTAAAATCCTCCTTAGCTGTGATGCTTACACAGAAAGAATCCAGCTAGCTCAAAACCAGTTATTGACTAGAATGAGCATTTTCCCATGTCTTAACATATCTTGTCAAAACTCAACATCTAAATATGCTGTTAGGTGTGAAGTAAGGCTTTTTATTTTCTCACACTTCAATTAACTGAGAGAAATGAGAAAAAAAATTGTTTACTGCAGATGCAATGAGTGGCTTATCTGCTGACAGTCAGGGACACATTACTGATAAAGGACACCTCTATGGATTGTATCAGAGATTGCACAGGTTTACCCAACAGTGAAAGGAGGAGGTCTAGACCTCAGCAAGGTTTTCATGAATAGCTGTCTCACAAGAGGTACAAGTTACGTAGCGTAGGGACCATCTTGCCCACAATTTTTCAGACTAATTTGCAGATCTGAATCTCATTCTGACCAACTGCTTCTCTGAGGATATGTAAGAACAGGAAGTGGTGATTTGCAGAAGATACAGATTCTTTCTTATACACTTGGAGCTTGTCAACATAAACATCATTAAGGAAAGTGTAAGCAGCACACAGCCAGAATAACCCCCAAATCACTTACCTTTTAATGCAAATAAAACAGTGTCATTAAGGATAACTTACTGTTGTATGGAGTTTTTCAATATTAGTAGAATGGACTTCTCCATCGGGAATCTTTGCTTTAGATCTGGAAGTCTCTATTGATGTTTCCTGAAGCCTTTTTGCTTTCTGAAGAGTCAGAAAAAAGGCAAAATTCTTTTAATCTGAATTCATTGTTTCATTTGCACTTTTTCAAAAATATACAAACTAAATGACAAAATAAATGAGGTTATAATTCTATTTGCCTTTAATTGTAAGTACCCTCCCTCTGCCTTGTGACTCTCTCTTGTACTGAGGACCCGAAAACAGAATAAATGGCCGTGGCATTGCAAGGGCGGGAAGGGCATCCCCGCTTGCTGCGACCTGCGGGCTGTGTTCTGCGCAATGCAGCCACGGGTGCCGTGAGCCTTCATCGCCACCAGAGCACGCTGCTGCCTCACCATCGGCTTTCACCCCACACAGCACACAGACACCTCGCCGGGCAGACTCCGCTGTACTGAGGCATCGCAACACAACCGCAGTACGTCCCAGGTGAAGGACTTCACATTTTCTTTTCCCGAACTTCATGAGCTTTTGGTCAGCCCATGCCTCCAGCTTCTGAATAGCAACCCTATCTCCCAGCATATGGATTGCTTCCTCCAGCTCAGTGTCATAGAATCACAGAACCATCGAATAGTTTGGGTTGGAAGAGACCTTAATGTTTATCTAGTTCCAACGCCCCTGCCATGCACAAGGACACCATTCACCAGACCAGGCTGCCCAGAGGTCCATCCAGCCTTAAACCTGGCCTTAAACACTTCCAGAGATGGGGCGTTCACACCTGGAATGTGATGAGGATGGATACTGATCCAATACCCAAGTCATTAATGAAAATGTTTAATCAACCCTATAATTAACTCTGAGGAATATCACTCAAAAGTGACTGCTAGTTAAACTTTAAGCACTGACCACTGTCCTCTAGAGTCCATCAGGCCAGTCAGTTTTTCATCCAACTTGTAGTCCACCTGCATGTAGTCTAGTCCGTATCTCCCCATTTTGACTACAAGACTACATAAGATCATGCTGAAAATCTTGCTAAAGCCAATGGAATAGACATCCACCTTCCTCTTTCTCCAGAACAAGTCATTTTATCACAAAATGCAACTATGTTGGCAAGGCATGATTTATCCTTGGGAAATCCATGACAACCATTACAAATCTCCTTCTCTCTCACGTGCCTAAAACTGCTTCCCAGGGACTTAGTTAAAACTAATGAGTTTGCAGTTCTTCAAATCTTTTTTCTGGCCCTTTTTCATTTCTAATTCTAGCATAAATCTTTCCACAGGCCAGGGAGGTGCTTGCATAGCAAGAAAATTGTTCTCCTTTGCAAATCCTTTGGGAAATGAAGAAAAATTAAATTTAGCTGCCAAAGTTTTTCTTTAAAGTCAGATTTCATTCATTTTCCAACTTAGTCTGGTTGCCAAACCAGGACTCTAATATTTTTATGTTCTTTTGGGAAAGCACAAATATTGCTAGAAGAAACTCCTTTCATCGTAAAATATTTCCCATCTTGAAAGAAGTTTGTAGTACTAAAAAAAGAGAATTAAATATTAGAAAAAATAAAGAATGAACAGACTTGTAGTTTCAAGAGTTTCAGGAGAAGAACACATATATACACCCACCCCTCAACTGCAAGTGACAATGTTTATCCCCAGTTTGTGATTGTAGTCAGAACAATAAAGATGGCATCACTTTGCCAATACATCTTATGGTTACTTCTTCTATGTCTGTGTGAATATAAAATTTACTATCTCCTCTACTTGAAAATCCTCATAGTTCATTAAGAAATGTGTTTGAAACTTCACAATTAATACAGCTACACAGTGAATGTAAATTTTTTGCTGCATCAGAGTTCTGACCTTCAATGCCTCATAGTTCGATGTCCGAGCCAAGAAATTTTTCCAAGATTTATTTATCATGTCTCTCTGTGTACGGGTAGCTTGGATCTGTAATATAAATGAGATTTACAAGATGCAGCACAATCCTATTCTCATGATGTCTTCTGATTTCATTGTTTGTGCTCTTTGAAAAGAATGTTCACCTATGCCCCTTTGCTACCTTAGCTCATCCCTCTCACCTGAGATTGGATGATGGTGTTGTAGTAAAGTACTTGTCCTTTAAAAACTTCACTTATGCACTGCCCTTAAAAACAAAAAGAGGCTTACTTTGTGCAAACTAATTCTTCTCTCTTCCAAAACATATGTTGGAAGAGGCCCAGTTCTTTCAGGAATACTTTCTGTATATCCTTACTCTCAAATGCTGAATAAAAGAGATAGAATCAGTTCAGGTGACAGAAGTGCAGTCATCATAATGCATGACAATTTCTCAAAACACTAGCATAAGATTTGAGACAACTGGACCAACTGATCTTATTTCTCAGAAAGCAGGAGACAGTGAGATAATAGATGAGCAAAAATGCCAAAATTGCCTTATAACCAAAGCTGGAAAATGTGTATACCTTCTCATTCTCAGCATGCTGGGAAGCACAAAGCCCTTACTTTCTGAAGTAATAAAGCTCTGTGAATATTCAACCAAGGGACGTCATAACAGAGACTTATGTTTCATATTAAGGAGCAGATGTAGTTGCAATAGGTACTTTGAATTGTTATCTGCTACTGATGAACACAGGGTGCAACTCTACAGTAACATAATGATCATGTCTCATTACCCCATTGCTGACACATCACTGATGATACTGCTTCATTTTTTCATGTTGTTCTCTAAATACTGTGGATATTACACAAGCTGGGAGGACTGAGATTAACCTAATTTAATTTAAAGTTAAAATTTTGCTGCTGAGACAGATTAGAACATTTTCAAGCAGTACACATACAGGATTCTCAACATTATATAATAAGAAAATTTGCACATAAATGGACAAAATGCTTACATGGGCTTTACTTATTTAAATACTCCTAGTCTTACTTTTTTATATGTTTTTGCCTCTTCTTTGATTTCTTGGAAATCTTGATCTGCAAGCACTTGAGTCTGCAGAGCAGCAACCATTCTTCCAGTATCTTCTGATACCTTTGAAAAAATTTCCAAGGCTTCCTCATCCGATGTAACAGGCCTGAATTCTTCTTTTAGTTCTGCACATATTTCACTCCAAATCTCCCCAACCTGTGTGTGAAATATACAGCACACTATTTATCTCATTTTTCAGTTCCAGTTATTCAAAATATAGTAGAGCAACCATCTCTCTCCTTGTTGTTGTTTGACTTCCCAGAATTTTTATGAAAGGTTAGACTTCTCTAATACGATGCCAAATTCATTCATGGTAAGCCTCCCTAAGACTTCCCAAGCCTAAACTTGATTCCACAGAGGAGTAACAAGAATGCTGATAACTAGAGAAATTCAGAAAGCTCCGAGATACCAAATTACAAGAGCAAAGTGTTGTGTCCTACTGTCTACTTCCTAAAATCTCAAATTGCAGGCATTATTAGAGCAAACTGCAACGTAAGATGGAACATCAATGGAAGATGGGATTATCAACCAAAGATTGAGTCTTGCTATTTCCTGAATACTTCAAGCTCTCACAGACTTTGTTCCTAAGCAGAAAATTAGCATAAACTAAAGCTGTGCTTTGAGCAGGACAGCTCTCACAAAGCCTGCAATCCTATTCTAGTTTCCTATAGGCACATCATTCTTTACACAGAATGGATGGCTGGATATTGCATGTGGGAAAAAAAATAGGAAAGCACAGAAAAAACATTTATCAGAATGTATTTTAATGTCATTTTTACTTAGCACCCCTCTAAACTGACCTTACTGCACAAAGATGCAGTCCAACTCCCCAGTCCTTCCCCGATTTCTTACTCCTGGCGCATTCCTCTCTTGATCTGGCAAACAGTTAAAACTAATTTTTTCTGAGTTATTTTTAACTAGCATTAGTTTCTAGACTTATTTTCTGTGTGGTCACAAACATTTGTAGCAGTATGAAGCAAGAATCTGGGGATTGATGCAATGTTGGAGGTGGGATTCTTTCTTTTGCTGGTAAATACTGGCTTTCATTCTGTGTAACTATAGATGACTTGTGACATAGGGGACAGCTTTTGAAGGGTTATTTGTTGCATCCTGAGATATACTTGCTATTTTTGGGAATGCAGGTACAGTAGTAGTATTTGATTGAACTATACTCACTTTAAAGTCAATATAATGCTGTATGATAGCAAGTGTAATTAAATCCTTAGCAGATAAGCCAGGCAAATTTTCAAAACCTAAAAGAATATGAATCACATCAGTATGATGAATTTATCTTAAAATATTACATTCTAAAGAAAGACATGTTATTTGTCATATAATCCCATGCAAAATCTTCATCACACATACACCAGTCAGTCACTTGACCCTGAGCAGGTTTTAGCTGATAAAAATCCCGTTTCTCCATAATACATTCCCTCTACAGTAAAATCTTTACTTATGAATGCTATACATTTGTGGTAAGGGTTTGATTTCTGTTAAAACAGAAAAACAGTTGAGTCTACAGATCACAGCTTCTAGAGCAGAGGTTCAGCATAGAGAGCTTGCTTTAACTGTGAAGTAGCCAACAGGAAAATTATATTAGTGCTTTGTTTCAAATGCATGCAATGAGGGTGTCCTCTGTCTTGCAGACTCGTGTCTTCAGCATAATGCCTTGAGCATCATGACTCCATGCTTTAAATATATGTTTCCAGTATGTGTAGAAGAATAAGGTAGAGAAGTATGGTTGCTGAGACTGTGATTCATTTTTTTTGCACACTGAATGATAATTGTACTTAATTAAAAATAATTAAATATAGTCTACCAAATCTCTTTCTAGACTTCATCATACCATCTGTGTGGTAACTGGGAACGTAGCATCTGTCTAGAGTATAATTACATCATGTTTTGAAGCTAAGAAATACCATAAATAAAGATGATTTACCACTGCTTTTCTAAATCATCATAATACTGGTATGGAGCTTAACAGTAAGGGGAAGTTGCTGAAAAAAACAGTATAAAAATATTTCCACATGTTATTATCTACTTTCATATCATTTCAGTACTTCACAGGAGACAGTACACTGTATATATGTATAATGTAACAGATATCTGTGAATATAGGAGAAAGCGGGAAGAAAATCTTCTGCCTTTTTGTTTTAGTAAAGAATTCATCTGTGATCCAACATTTAGCATAATTAACACTAATAAAAGTTAGTAAGAACCTGGGTTACAACAGAGGAGGAACTAGCTGTAGATTATTATAGAAACTAAAGATGTTTTCAAACCAGTTTGTTCTCTAGGTTACCCACAGAAGTCTGACGCAATCTCAGAGCAATTATTTATTATCTTTGAACTTGCAGAGGATGGACATGAAAACAAAACAAGCCTAAAAAAACCCCTGACACAAATAATTAGACAAATAATGTTTATGCAGCTAAGTGGTAACAGTGAAAAAACCCAATATCCAACATGAATTAGTGAAAACTCAGACCCAACTTCTGTCTACAGTAAAAATCTCATGGATGTGGAAGAATTTATCACTTATCTTGACTTCAGTCTAGGTTCAATGAGCAAACAATATCATGGCACTATGAATATAGCAATTGTTATATTAATGTCTGAATGTTTATTTGCAAGTTGAGTAGAGTAACATAACTCTATTTGGCTTTGAGGCTTCTGCTGGAGTACTATGTTCAGTTTTGGGACACTACAGACCAAGAAGAATTTTAATCAATTAGAAAGACTCCAGAAAAAAAAAATAATTAGAGGTTATGCAAGAAAATGAGATCAGTGAGTAATATCTTTCTAAATCTAGGGAAATAAAAGTGCTAAAATATGTGAAAGAGATATTGGGTGTGGGAAAACAAATTACAGAGATTTTCAAGCAAATTTTAGGTTTAGTCCTAAGAAAACTCTTCCTAGTAGTAGGGATTGCAAAGTAGTGGGGAAGTCCTGAAATCTCCAAGAGGGACTTTTAAGAACAGAATGAGCAAGCATCTATTAATTACAGAGCGGTGATGATGCATCACAAAGTCTCCTTTGACCTTGTTTTTTTGATAGTGACTTTATTGATCACCAATGAACAAATTCTGTTTAATGACAAATATGACACTGACAAGGCAATTAATTTGTCTTACCTAGCTTGCAAAATAATGAATAAATTTTTGCCCGTATGCTCTCTGAAATTTCCATGATGGCAAAGCTGGGACAGTTGGCAGGCATGGGAATGATCTTTTGCTGTTTCTGGAAGCTGGTAGCAATAGGTCTCTTAAAGTCTAATAATTAAAAAACACAAAACCAGAGTAGAAGAATGAAGAGGTAGTATGTTCTCAAACTTAGAGGAAATCCATCTTACTTTGTGGACATCATGTAAATAATTTAGATAGTTTGGCCAGGAATTTGAATATAATTTGGGCCAGGAAATTTTAATTAGCTAAAAATTTGTGAGAACAGCAATCACTTCTTTTTACAACATACAATAAAACACAATGTCTTCTGTGGAAGAAATTAAGTAGTTGAACTGTCCAGCACTAGAAAAGCTGGTCATGGTTCTGGTCAATACTTGGTTCATTCCCAGCTGATGTAGAAAATGCCATATAGTGGCCAGAACAAAATGAAGATAAATTAATAAACAAAATGAGATAGAAGATAAATGAAATAGAAGGTATTTTAGGTTTGGTAGGAATTACAGGGTAAAGATATAAATGCTGTTTTTTACTTTCATCAGGATTCAGACTACAAAGGCAAATAATGTTATTATTTTACTTTATTCAGTGAAACTGCTCACTGCATCATAAAACTTACCAACAATCCTTCCATACTGATCACGTCTGACTCCCAAATCCAACTCCTCCTGTCTCCATAATTGTATTAGAAGTTTAGCTGCTGTTTGGTCTTTCTTCCCTCGCCAGGTACTGATGTGCAAAGTGGTTTTAGGATTGTCACAAAATTCAACCAAGATTCCAAGAATTATATTGCACAGGTTCTTTTCCACCAACTTGGTCAAGGGAAAAGTAAAACAATGTTTTAAACTGTTCAAAACACAGTGATGTCTACCTTCAGAGAAATTGTGTAATATGTAATCAAGTATCTGCCTAAGCTTTTCACCACTACTATTTGAACAAAACTCTTGGATAAACTTGTAAACTTTCAAGTTTCTGGGATCCTGCCATGCAAATCAAGGAACATGAGGGGAATGAGTGTAGGATCATATTCATGTTTCAAATATGCAGATTCATGTTTCAAAGTTATGTAGAATTACATAGTAGGTATTGTGCACATGCCTCCAAGATCACATGCTGGAGAAAACACTGCTACCAAGATTTATTGTTGTGAGAAATAGACTCTGAGGGCAGTGCTGAGCAGTAGCACACAGCACATCTTCTGTTTGGTGGCCAGATCTTTCAGCAGCAGCTGAGAGGAGGCAAGGGCTTCAAACCGAAAGAGGGTAGGTTTACATTAAGCATTAGGAAGAAATTCCTTACTTTGAGGCTGGTGAGGCACTGGAACACTGGAGGTTGCCCAGAGAAGCTGTGGATGCCCCAACACTGAAGGTTGGATGGGATAGGTTGGATGGGGCTTTGAGCAACCTGGCCTAGTGGAAGGTGCCCCTGCCCATGGCCAGGGGGTTTGGAACTGGACGATCTTTAAGGTCCCTTGCAACCCAGGCCATTCAGTGATTCTGTGTTTGTAAGGGTCTGCAGCCGTGCACTGCAAGGACATCAGGGGCTGACAGTACAACCAGCAAGAATGAGGAGGGAATGAACCAAGGAAGGTGTATTTCTATTTTGTAAGAGGTGGAAGGTCTGTGCCCAAGACCCACAGAAGTAGCTGTACGTACAAGACATATGTACAAAGTAACTTTAAACATAAAAACTTTCAAAGCCATGAAGTGTAAAATAACTCTGCTCTTACTAACTTCACTATGAAGAACTGAAGTGTTTTCCTAAACAGAGATGTCAACCAAAGTAAGAGCATAGTTTGAGTTTTCTTTTCAAAAATAGTGTAATTTTGTTAAATTATAAACTCCCTCTGTCAAATACTTGTAAAAAAAAAATAGAAAGATAGAGGGAAGAGCTATACAATCTTCTGAGCAGATATCTGGCTCTGTCTCTGGGAATTAAATACCCTGATTTTTTTTTTGTTAGTATTATAAGGCTTAGAAAATACTGTAACAAAAATAATGCAGTTTTCCATGTTTTCCTACTCTTTCATTCTACAAAACCAATAATAAAAATACCTACTGCCAACAAATCCAGAAGGAGAAAAATGCCCTGTTTTTCAATAAAATAGTCCTCTGCAATGCAACATCCAATGACACAGGACCTTAAACAGAAATAATTTCACTTGTGTAGAAACACTTTTATGCTTCAGAACATTCTACAACCATCCCATCTATTTTGCTGAATTGCATACCATTTGGTGTGCAATGTGCCTCATACCTTCAGGGAGCAGAAAAATCACGTTTTACATGCCTTTTCATTTACACCTGTAACTAAATATACCCTGCTTGACTCCTCTTTCTTCTCCTCCAGGTGGCACACCTTGCCTGAAGCAGCCCAAGAAATTTGGCAGGCTCACAATGAATTGAATTAGAATATGTATTTGAACTAACTCAGTAAAAGAGGTTAAAATTTAACTATATAATGTCCCTGATCTGGTTTATTGTAGGACTGTGTGAATATTTCTGCCAGCAAAATCAAGGGGGTGAGTCAAGCAAGACTTTTTTTTGGCAACAGTTTCCTTCTCCCAGATTAAAATAATCATAAAGCCAGCATTCATACTGCTGTTGCTTCCTTCTCTTATTTCCTCAGTTATGGTCATTCACAGAGAAACTAAAAAGATCTCCTGTATCAGTCTTTTCTTCCAGCAAATATATTTGGTTTTCCATGTATTTATCAACCTGCGCCTTAAAACAAATCAACTTTTTATTTTCCGCCTATGTATTGGCAACCTTTAAAATATTTCTAGCCCAATATAGCCAATTTCCAAACAGTGCTTATGTAAGCATAGTTTTTTGCTAATATTGGTCTATTCTTGCCTTCTGTTTACTTCTCTGAAGTTATTTACAGACTCTAACCATCTGCCTCCCTTAGAAAGTCTTGAGTAACTCTGCATGTCAGAAGGTCACTCTGTGTGGGGAGTTAGGTTGTCATACCGAATCCATATTTAGAAAACCTTACATGAAGAATATTCCATTTCTTTTGCATAATTTTTAATTAGTCAAATTTTATGAAAGATTTTTATACATTATAAATAGAAGACAGGCCTATATGTGCAGAGAAAGGTCATAGCATTGCAGACCTAAAAAATACAAGGCTTGACATTCTTCTAAGTTACTGCTGCTAAAATACTTCACTAACCACAAGCAGTCGAGTGCACTCAAGAAGAGACAATTGTGGCCTAATCCACTACATAACTTCTTCAGATCCATCTGAATGAATGGGATAAGTATATCAACTCCTTCATAGCTGAAGAGTTCCTGTTGAAATGTTAATTAAAGCAACATGTTTCTTAAACAATATTAATAAATAGCTACATGTGAGAAAATACAATAGAAACTGGGAAATGTAAATATTTATATTGTAATAAATTTGGCCCACTTCTTAGAGCAGGATATATTCCTTATACATAAAAAAAAGAGACTTTCAGTTTTTCCAAGTGCTAATTCATTTCTTAACACTTTCATATATTAATTTCAAAATCATGTAAATTAACAATTAAATAGGTTCAATACACTTGCTAGTGGATTTCTGAGCGTTTTTGCATTTTAGCTGTGTCAAAAACCAAACATGACTTAACAGTGAACTACAGTTGACATCTACTTTTGAATTAAAAAAGAAAAAAGCACTATCCCTGAAATGAAAATACAATATATTTTGACATCTTCTGCACAGTGTAAGGTAGAAAGATCATACCTTTCTGTGGAGATCATTTTCACAGAGAACAGACAAAATAAATAATGTATCAGCTTGGATTTCCAGTAGAATGGCATCTTCTTTCTCTTTAGATTTGTTTGCTGCATACTTTAAGACACCTGTAAATGAATATATTTTATATATGTGAATGCCCTACGCACAAGTCAAAATTCTGTTACAGCTGCTGCTTTTTAAAAAACTCAAGTATACATGGAGAGGTTTTTAATGTTAGTACAGTTTTATCTCCTGTGTTTTTATAATAGCTTACAGAAGTGCAGCACTCTGATGCTGTAGTTTCATGGCCTTTACTCTTGATGACAGAGTTAATACCTTGCACTGACTTCTCCCCTTTTGAGACTCTGTGCTGCCCTTTGTTTTGTGCCAGAGCAAGGAATTCAGGGAACTGATCTGAATTAAGGAATCAGAAAAGGACAACAAACTTACTGGTTTGCCCTACTCTGCAGCTTCACAAATGTTTGTGCTGACAGTGGAAATGTGGGAAAGACATGAAATACCTCCATTGCTCAGAAAATGAGCCTTGGAACCACTACGTGAAAGAGGACATTCAAACACAAATCTCCCCTACAGTAAGAAAGTTACTTGAATAGGATATGTAAGGTATATTGTTAGTTTTGCTTTCACTAAAAACTGTAGGTTTCCATAGAGTTTTCACTGGAGTTCAACTGAAGCCATAAAATACTTCATTTCTAGGCTTTGTACTAGAACATACGCTTTGAATTCCAAAGGATTTTTCCTGTTTTGTTTCCTTCAGTATGACTCCTTCAGAGTATTGAAAACTTTCTATTACTGTAAGAAAAGAACTTAAACCCAAATTTAACAGTAGGTATGTGTTACTGTTAATTAAGAAAATGCTCCAAAATTGCAGGAGCAGTGGTTAAGCAGTTTTACTCTGCTTCACGTTGTTCATATAAAAGTACACTGTTACTAGTTTATTCTGCTCTAAAGAGGAGTTGTGGAAAACAACACCATAACAGACTTAGGTAGACAAATACTCGTGAGCTGGAGTTTCTAGGTACTATGACAATGAAAACAAGATGTACCAAATGCAGTAACATAAAGGGAGAAGGGGCAGCTTTTGCTCTGAAATGAAACACCTAGACTTTTAAAGCTGTCTCTTTTGCTTAATTCACTCAGTGTGTGTTGAAATGTAAAGTAATTAAAAATCAAATCAGTTACATCTTGGATTAACTGTTAGAGTTTTTTTTTAGCTTTTCAGCAGTCAAAGGAATAACACACTAAAAGCACAGCACACAAAATCGCACAAACATTCTTAGTGTCAACAGAAATGTACTAATTAAAGTACAGCAATACAAACTGAGCTTTACCCAGTAGCTGGCTAATTGCTCCCTGGTCACACAAATTAAGGTTCACAGCGTCATCATAAAGCGACACAACAGATCTCATCACTCTGAGGCTGTAGCGCATTTGTGCAAGTTTGTTGCCACGACCACCTGTTCCATGGAAACTGTTACCTTGACCAAAGAAGGGATCTGTGGAGCAATCACAATGAATACTGGTTTTGGCAGACAGTACATGTTCAGAATAATGTGCTCAGAAAAAAAAAAAAAAAAAAAATACTTATC